>LBNU01019153.1:17708-46217 GCA_014162995.1 Artemisia annua
AAAAAGCTCGAACGAGCCGAGCCTAAACGAGCTCGAGCCCGAGCTCGAGCCTAAGTTTGAGCTCATTTAATAATCGAGCTCGAGCCCGAGCTTTATACAAAAAGCTCGAGTAGGCTCGCGAGCCTAAACGAGCCCTAGAAATATATACGTATATATATTGTCTATACGTATACACGAGCTTAAAAGTAGTAAACGAGCTCGAGCCTTATGTAATTAACGAGCCGAGCTCTATTTGAACTTTGTTTTCTTAAAACTTTATATAAATTAGTCGAGCCCGAGCCCGAGCTCGAGCTTGTGAAAATTTTCACGAGCCGAGCTCGAGCTCAATATATATGGCTCGAAACGAGCTCGAGCTTTATATATTTAAACGAGCCGAGCTCGAGCTCTGACAGGCTCGGGCTCGGCTCGGCTAGTTTTCACCCCTAGACTTTGCTGTATGAAATGTTATGGAAAATTTGACACTATCATTAGTAAAGTCAATAGATCAATCTGAATTGGCTCTTTGATTCCAAAATATGCTTTTATGAGTTTATCTTTAAAAAACTTAAGCGGTACTAATGAGTAATGAATCTTTAGTTAAAGAACACTTGCTAATATTAAACTGTAATCAATAGGCAATTATGTCGTACCTAATCTGGAAAGTGTCAAGAACAGAGCTAATTAAAGACAAATTGCACACAAATAATTGACTTCTTCAATTATTGACATTAGCCGAATAATGAAAATGACATATTCACTACGCAAATAAATCATCGGAGGTCCCAGGAAGTTACCTGATTTAACAACGATGATCACGGACTGATGGACACACACCAACCTAGTCAATGTCAATCCAACAATATCTTCCACAAACATGTCAAGAATGCTTGAATCTTCAACATATTTCTTGCTTCCTCACCATAACTACCTGAAGTAACTGTACAATTAACACAAAATTTACCACTTTTATTTGCACAAACACTTCATAAACTTATCAAATATATAGTCCATCATATGTAAATACAACAAATATCGAGTACAAGCAATAATTTGTGCGGTGTGCACCTTCTAAAGCTAAAGCGCCACCAAAAATCTATTCTTTTGTGATATACAATCAATAGGAGCATAAGTAATAAATTTTACAGCATAATGAAGGAGTACGTTGGTATTGTATATCTTATTTCATCATCTTTCGTGACTTGCCTGAGGTAGGTAGAGTCGGGATACTTTGCTCATTTCGGAAGAAATTATCAGGATCAACAGCGGTTTTAATCTTAACCAACCGTTCAAAATTCCCCATAAAGTACTTTTCACCATAAACCTGGCCTTCACTATAACTGTATTTACCCGGGGTCATCACACCTATATCAAGATCACGGTAATTCAAGAACGCGCCTCTAGGATTCTTTGATACATAAGGTGTCATAAATTCGTACATAACACGACTTTGGTTCAAATAGTCTGCCTCAAGTTCAGGGTCACCTTCATTCCAGTTAACTGAATACTGAATTTTGTATAAATTACCCGCACGATGAGGAAAAGGGGTTGCATCAGCTGCAACCTCGTACATTCGCCCACCATACGGGTTAAAAACAAACCCAATTTTCCCCAATTCAACCAACTTGTTAAAAATTGATGTAAAACCAGATACTGAAATCGGGGATTGTACATAGTCTGACTTTCGTTTTCCATAGTTAACATTGTCCGAGTGTCGGTCTAAAAGGATCTCAGGTTTAGTCGTGTTTAGATTAAAATTAGCCCAATAGAGAACAGATTCAATCCAGCTTCCTTCGATACAATCCTCCTTTTTCAACCCCAACTCGGGAAATTCCTTTTCCATTAAGGCCACCAATGTATCAGAATCACCTAGATAATGTGCTATAAACGAAGCACGACCCACTTTCACCTTATTAACCGTAACAGGTTGCAACAAGACCCTTATAAACAACCCATCGTCAATATTCGGCATAATCGACTGCCACTTATACACAAGCTCCGAAGCATTTTCCGAAACCGTTTTCATTATCCGAAAAACAGTATTAACTTTCGGAACCGCAACTAAATTCACAGTATACGACAAAATAACACCAAAACTACCACCACCACCACCCGAAATAGCCCAAAACAAATCCTCACCCATAGATTTCCTATCCAAAACTCGCCCATTAGCATCAACAATACGTGCATCAATCACATGATCAACTGCTAAACCATATTTTCGTAACATGGTACCATAACCACCCCCACTTAAATGTCCACCTACTCCAACTGTGGGACAAACACCCGCAGGAAACCCTAAAACATCACTTTTTTCCCATATTCTGTAATAAAGTTCACCTAACTGGGCCCCCGCTTCAACTACAGCAGTTTTCTGTACAGCATCAACTTTAATATCGCGAAAGTTAAACATATCTAGTATGATAAAATCCGGTTCGGATGAAATGTACGATATTCCTTCGTAATCATGTCCACCACTTCGTATCTTGATCTGCACGTTACCTTTTTTGGCACATAGTACGGCTGCTTGTACTTGTGATTCGGTTTTTGGAGTTATAATGACGGATGGTTTAGAAGTTGTGGTTGTGTTGAAACGGTTGTTTTTAATGTAGGCTTGTAGTACAGTTGTGTACGAGGATGAGTTAGCAGTTGAGCTGTATACAACGTTGGATAATTCGGTTAAGGATTCAGGTGAGTTTAACGGTAAACATTCTAGGAATGATTGGTAAACTGTGTCTGGATCCATGGCGGCGTTTGTATAGGAGAATATTAATGTTAGTGTTAGAAGAGTAAGTGTTAAGGAAAACATGTCTTTTGATGATGATGAGAGTATCATTGATATGTTTTATATTTTTATAGTTATTTTTAATAAGGTGACTGTACGTTGTGTGGTGGTATATATAGGGAAAGGGAAATGTTGTGTTTGCGCGTAATAATATATGACTTTTTGTGTCGGCTATGTTAATAGTGTCACATGGGGTGTGTTTTTGAAGGAATTTTACAGGTGAAACGTGGAAGGTTCTTGTTTGCATGTATTAAACGGTTGTAAGAAAGTGATGTATAGGAATGGTCAGAGTGGAAGATGATGTTGAAGCTTTGAAGGGTTATCAACAGTATCAAGTGTGTGACAGGCAATGTTTTGAAACCCGGCTGGGTTAACCGGTTCCAGCAAAAAAACGGATAAAAGAAACCCGGGTTTTTAAAACCGGGTTAACTGGTTAGTCACTCAAAATCCGGCAACCCGGTTCTCGAAACCCGGTCGGGTTTCTTGTTTTTAAATTTTTTTAATAAAAACCCGGGTCGACCCGGTGGTCGAACCGGTTGACCCGGTTGAAAAATAAAAAAATAATAAATTGAAAACCGGGTTGACTCGGCGGTCGAACCGGTTGACCCGGTGCCTGGTGACTCGACCGGGTCGATTTCAAACCCGGTTTTCAAAATATTGGTTATAGGGAATAGCTATAAATGTACAGATTATATACTTGTTTTGGTTTTAGACTTTCATGTTTTGAAAAATGGCAAATGTATCTTTTAGTGTTACGTTTAATAATATTTGGTGTGGCAAAATACCTATTAATGTACTATACTTGCCACAAATTTTACTTTCGTGTACTGTACAATTTTTTTTTCTTATATGGGTACTTAACTTTCATTTTTTGGTCTTTTTGACGTACTTTGTGACAATTTGCCTCTGGATTTTTAATAATTTGAGGGGTAAAAACGTCACAAAGTACATTAAAAAGACTAAAAAATGAAAGTTTAGTACCCATATAAGAAAAAAAATTTGTTCAGTACACGAAAGTAACATTTGTGGCAAGTATGATACATTTTTAAAAAATTTGCCCATATTTGGTGTGTATAAATTGTTTGTATTTTAGAATAATCATATATATTCGTTAAATTTAATTTTTTTCAACTAACTAAAATGTACAACCCATCATTGTATCTTTTTAATTATTAAGGGTAAAACCCAAAAGCTACAAATGGCAAAAATCATATTTTATCTTTTTCTTTTTGTCTCACATCTCATGTTGACTCACAAAATACAAACATAAAGTTCAAGGAAATCCGGTAAATACACTGTTTTATCAATAGTATCTATCTGTTTACTTTTTAAGGGCATGCTTGGTTCAAATTAGGGGAATGCAAAGCGATGTAATGAGCAATCCCCCCAATTTATTGGGTAATGATTCATTAGCCACTATTGAGTAATGGGTCATTACATTATAGCATACCAAGCATCATGATTCATATCCTTTGCCATTGATTAGGCCATATAACCTCCACCAAGCACCCCTAAGTTTTTTTATTGACTCAAATCAGAAGAGAACAAATTTGAGAGACCTAAAAAGAAATTTGGAGAATAAACATGCGATGAATGAAGTAAGAGCACAAGGTGTAGCAGCAAGGGTATGCTTGTCGTTTGAGGCCCACTTCTGACACATCACGTTACATCCTCTTCACAACTAACCCCCCTCACCAACAACCAACCTCAACTTACTCATTTGGGGCCCACCACTTACACCTTTATTTTTTTCCACTCACAAAAAGAAAAAGAAAAAAAAGTACAATTGTCAGAATATTAGCTCGTCGTGCAGACGAGTAAGTGACTTTTGGCGAGTTGCAACAAAGGGGGGGGGGGGTGCAGCAACTAGCTTGGCGAGTTGCAACGAGCTTCCACGCTGGAACGACGAAGACAAACAACAAGCTGCACCTTGTGCTCTAAGAATGTAAAAGTCTTTGGATGGGCGTGGATTTTTAAGTTGACATATGGCAAATGTAAAAACTTTGTAGGTAGTGGTTTTGGTCGCAACCCGAAGGATATGAATTTATCTTCGAAGCATCTTCGATGCAATTATGTATGCTAAAAATCTCTAAGTCATCATTTACTTTTTCGTCTAATGCTATAAACATTTTTCGTTAACCTAGATATTTATCAAACTGGCAGGGTATTTGTGTATTGTGACGGTTGTTATCCTGTAATTAAAGTTTAGACACCAACAAAATAAAAATGACGAGCTGATTAACCTAAGAAAAACAAAAGGAAAATGATCTCTTTCCGGTCCGGTTCACCCGTTTTTACCGGTTTCAACGGTCATCTCAGGCTCGTTTTTTGATGGCTTTTACTGGCTAGCGGAACGGGTTGCAACTCCGGTTCGGTTCGGTTCGGTTCGGTTCGGTTTTTAAAACCATATGTACGATCAACTTGTTTGCATATAAATTGTATAAAGCTTTATGTGTTTTATTAATTTGTACAATATATATATATATATATATATATATATATATATATATATATATATATATATATATATATATATATATATATATATATATATATATATATTATTTTAAAGGTGTTTTAAAAGTAATATTATTAGAAAAGTTGAAAGGTTAATAGGTAGTTATGGTTATAGACATTTTTTTCTTATATTAAATTACATTGTATTTTTTTAATTATTTTTTGTGAAATATGTTTGAAAAAAAAGCTTTAAAGTGTTGTACTTGATGGTATTATAGCTATATACTTGATGGTATCATAGCACAATAACACAATTTCATAATAAATAAGTGTGTTAGCTTAATATTTTAAGACTTTTTTTAGAAGTGTCTCAATACTTTATAATTAACCTTTTCCTTCTAGACTTAGGATCAAATGAGAAAAACTTTTAAAATGAGAAGGATGAGAAATAACTATAGCCACATATTAGAGATTCATCGACTTGAATTAGATGCATCCCTAATCTTTTATATGCACCCTAATATATTTTCTAGAGAAAAATTAGATGCATATACATATATTAGATGCATTTTAGCAAGTTAGAAAAATCCTATGTATTTTCGTCCTCTGCGGGTCAAATTTGTTGCAAGTACTACTTTGCATCGTTTCACTTCAAAATTACTTTTCAAACTAATTGGGATGCATCTAAATGAATAGAGATGCATCTAATTCAAGTCGACGCATTTCAAATAAGTGGTTATAGTTATTTCTCACCCTTCTCATTATAAGTTTTCTTCTCACTGGATCCTTACCCTTTCCTTCTATGCATAAAGTCTTGTCCAACCCTTTTTTATCTTTACAGAAAAAAAAAAAAAAAAAAAAAAAAAAGAAGAAGAAGCCTTATTTCCAACTCCTCGGAGATGTTCTCATATGATTATCTTGCCATACTGTTTCAGATATACATAATGTGTTGGTGCATGACCTTTATAGGTGAAGCAAGATGATAAAACATCTAGTAACATTTTCCTACATGGATATAGAAAGCTAGAAGGATGTGGCGCATACCTTACTCAATACAGAAAGAATTATGGTTTCATTTACACTCCTGAAAAATGAAAATAACATGGACTAGCTAATTCAATTTCATTTTCACTCATAATTATGTCATAATCAAATATTGTGGTATAAAATTACTAACGAAAATGAACGTGGACAAAAAATGTTTATGGCATGTATCATTTCATACAAAGATATGTGTCGAATAAAACCTCCAACAAACCTAAAGCTTGGCCAACTTCTTTGAAGTGTTCTAGGTTATGCGATATCGATCTTCGTGTTTGTTGAAGGTATATTACAACAATATGATAAAGTATAACGCCAAAATAAAGTTTATAGTCCATTGTGGACGTATAGTCTGGAATGGGCCAGGCCCGGCAGACAGCGGCCCACTCTACGCCTAAACCCTAATCCATGTCCTATAAATATAGGGCTGGGATTCCATTCAGAACAGAATACAACAGGTTACCCTAAACCTAACTATTATATGCTATATCGCATCGACACTAACTTGACCGTCGGAGGTGGATCCCGGGGCTACGGCATCGGGTCCACTCCTAACGGGTTCTCTTTGTTGACAGGTCTACTCAGGGCTCGAGAAGACGACTAACGGCCCAGGGAGAGTCGTTGAATTAGCCCGCGCCAGATTATGCATCAACAAGTGGCGCCATCCGTGGGACATGACTACGACAAGTTTCGTGTTCTCATATTACCGAAAAGCAGAAATCAGTTTCTAAAGTCGGTAACTCTAAAACCCTTGCGTTTTTGTTTTTCACTCATTGCATTCTGCCATGCGTAAGACTTGATTTACCAAATCAGTAAACGTCATGTGATTTTAATATCACTTTAAATGTTAGCAGAGGCATATTTGTATGTTAAGGAACGTGTTCAAAGTGGTTTTAATAACAATACCCATTAGATATAAGGTATATTTGCACTTCTATCGTACCAATCACCAAATACATCGCTACTGTCGCATGGCCCGGCATTTCTCTTTGTCAAATTATTATTTTTGATCTTTTTAAATTGGTCGTAACAATATTTTCTAAAATTTAAAAAGATATCCCAATATCTTTTGTGCATATCTTTTAAATATTCCTAAGATTTTATGTAAATCTTTAATCTTTTAAATTTGGTAAACACGATTTTATCTATAGCCGCACTAAGTCCGCACGATCGGACCTACTTTATCTTTTAGCCGCGAACAACGCAGTCACGATAAATCTACCCGCGTTAGGCCGTGCGTTCGGACATCTTCGCAGATTGGCGCCATGAGCGCACTGTCACGTACAGGCACCACGATGCTAGTCAATCGCCATGAGCGCACGAGACAAAAAGCCGTGGTCATCTGCGATCATCCACAAACGTTAGAGTCTACGCGGTCACGATACATCCATCTGCGTCTGTACGTGCAATTGAAATTATTAGTCGCGGTTACGGTGTATCCATCCGCGCCATTGTTTTTATTATAATAAAAAAGAAAAAGATCAATCAATCGCCATGAGCGTACTGCGTTCGCAGATTAGCTACGTGCTACTTCTCTTATATAGTTTGTAAAACCTCACGATAGGTGTAATTCGCGCTACTACTTCTCTTATATGTTATGTGCTATATATTGCTTCACGCTAACCTTTTACTTCATTAGGTTTTATATGTTGCGATTCGCGGCATATACTTTTAATATTTGCATTAAGTGTTTTTTAGGATTTGAATAACTAAGTTTAATGCTCCTACAAGAGTAGCACCATCAAACTTGGGGGCTACCATGGTATATAATACCACTGTTTCCATACGCGTCACGCAGGTATATTTGGAAGCAGATCGTACGTAAGAGGTATTGCAAGCCCGGTACAAAGACGGATTTAAATATTCTCACCATCTTGCCGCAGGGGAGACGTCCTCTGTCGGTTGTAAAGACGGATGTAATGTTCGCACCTCCTTGTCGCGCACAGCGCGCACCTTTGCCGCAGAAGCATGTCTTCTGTCGCACCTCTGTTGCGCACAGCGCGCATCCTTGTCGCGCACAGCGCGCACTTCTGCCACAGAAGCACGTCTTCTGTCGCACCATGTTGCATCGCTACTGGTACAAAAGGTACGCCCTTACCCAGGATGCAGCATACGAGATCCACCTTCACCATTGTGAGACTCTCACAATCGCAATGTCAGTGTTACCCCAACTATAGAACTACGTGTTCTTCTTACGGGGTCTTTACTGTCACACTGTGGCGGGAAACCTAGCATATGCGCATCCCTCCCCGTCATGTAAGAACGGGTGTTACTCAGGATGGAACATGGTCACCACGGACGCGCCTACAAGGTCGCGGATTCGGATATAGTCTAATGGGCTAAACAGGACTGCGCCTCTGGGACAACCAGTGCGCACTGTCGCATTTGGGCTGCGCAGTATAGTCCGTCCTATGTGCACACCTGAGTTGCGCACACATGGGCCATGCCGTCATGGTTGATTGGGCCTACGCGGCCATGAACAGAACTTAAGTCTAGCATAACATAGCCACGCACTATGTCACACTAGACTTGGGGGGCTTGTGGACGTATAGTCTGGAATGGGCCAGGCCCGGCAGACAGCGGCCAACTCTACGCCTAAACCCTAATCCATGTCCTATAAATATAGGGCTGAGATTCCATTCAGAACAGAATACAACAGGTTACCCTAAACCTAACTATTATATGCTACATCGCATCGACACTAACTTGACCGTCGGAGGTGGATCCCAGGGCTACGGCCTCGGGTCCACTCCTAACGGGTTCTCTTTGTTGACAGGTCTACTCAGGGCTCGAGATGACGACTAACGGCCCAGGGAGAGTCGTTGAATTAACCCGCGCCAGATTATGCATCAACATCCATCATTGATTGGACATTTGGACTTGTAAGGATGCCCGTCTAAAAGCGGCTGAGGTTGATCAAGTCTAATTGTCAGGCATGATTTGTGTTGATAAAATTGAAACTTGTATAGACTGTTAATTTGTTTTCTAGTTGTTGTCAATATCATGCAGAAAAGTTGATCAATGAAATAAAGAATTTTCATCATGGATTATGGATGTGTGTTTTGTCCAAATTTATACTAGTAAATATTTGACCTATTCATTAAGCCATGAATTAAGTTTTTCATCACTTCTCATGGTTCAGATATATTCTTGCACGATTTCAAAAGCCCAAGTTTCTTATAGAAATTATTACAAAAGTTGACGATGCTTTACTCAAATGTTGGAACCCAAATGGCTAAAACCCACTTAAACATGATGACGAATTATAAAATCGTTAAATATCAAAAATATTGTAACATCGGGCTTATCTCAGTCGCATTTTAAAATTTTTTCTTATAGCTATAGAAACTCGATATTCTTTTTTAATGTAAGAGTTGAAATGTTAGTCTAGAAAAAATTGTAAATCATTATCTTGAGTTTTATTTGTAATAATGTAATAGTATAAAGTTTGGATATGTATGTTTATATATTGTTTTTACACGGTTAAGTTTCATCTCGTGACATGCGAATACTCACGAGTCATGTAAACATAAGTATAAATAACACCCTCCTCCTCTCCTCTCCTCTCTCACTTCACACAATGTGAGGTGTGACACTATTAATGTAACGATATTATCATCTCTCTCTCTAACATGTGTTTGCATCTTAATTTATCTCTCTAGATTAATTCGTATTAATGCTTGATTTTAAGACAACATTTGGTATCAAGAGTACAGGCATGATAGATTAAGAGATAGTAGTAGACTTTTATTGCTTAAAACATCATTAGTTAAAAATTTTACAGGTCTTGTAGCTTAAAATTCATGTTTCTTAGACAAAATAAACTTTCAAATAAATTTTTTTTGGTTTAATCAAATTTTGTGGTTGAAAATCAAAACTTTTTGTTGTTAAAGCTTAATAGTGATTAGTTTTAAGTTTCTAGCGGTTAGAATTGGTAATTCGTGGTTAGATTTCAAGTTTTGGGTGATTTAAGTTCGATTTTTTGGTAGTTTTTCAAAAGCTTGTGAGTTCTTGTTCGAGTTCGTGACATTTGATCTCAATGACTTTTTATTGGATCGATAAGGTTGAGTAATGAGCTTATTTTAACGAGATTAGGTACTTTCTTATTTAGTTACGAGATTCACACTGTTCCCCATTAGTTACGTTTCTTAACGTGATTCATTCCTCACGAGATTGGTGATTGTTCTTCATTATCTATTTCATGAGATTGGGCTTTTACGAGATATTTACTCATCTTTCATCACGAGATTGGTAGTATTCTTTGTCACGAGGCAGGTTTTATTAGATGATAAATAAGGCCCAAGCCCGGTATGGTGGGTTGGGTCCATTAGGGTTTCATTATGTATTCACCAACGGGGAATTATGTAATCTAACATGGTATCAGAGCAGGTTTGATCCTCAGACCTAGGTGGCTAAGTTGAGCCGCCTCCCTAAGACCGCCCAAGTAGTGTCGTCACTTTCAATAACTCCATCACTTCCCTGACGTTGCAAATTCATCTCTTCGGTTAATGGATTACACGTTGGCCGTCATTGTTGACTAATCATATAATAGATCTGAACGTTGACTTTGAAGACTTTGAAGATTTTGAAGATTTGTCTGCTTGCTACAAGAAGAAGATTTGTTTCATTGTAAAAAAAAAAAAAAAAAAAAAANGCAATTCGGTAGATGTGCCATTTAGAGCACACTTCAAGGTATAGTTGAAAGATATCCGTAAAGTTACTGGGATGTGGAAAGAATGAGTAAGGCCATGTATGCGAATTCTCTAGGTAGTTTAATGTACTTGATGGTATGTACTAGAGATGTTGCGTACACTGATAGCATTGTGAGCAGGTTTTTGTTGAATCCAGGTAAAACCATTGGGAGGCAGTGAAGTGGATTTTGAAGTACTTAAAGGGCACTGTTGATATGGTAGAGATCAAGGAAAGCACATAGATGTTGATGGTTGATGCAGATTATGCTACAGACCCTGACAATGGTAGGTCGAAAATTGTGTACGTGTTTATGATAGATGGTTGTGATGTGAGTTGGAAAATAATTCTACAACATGAAGTTGCATTATCTAATACAGAGCCGGAGTATTTGGCGCTCACAAGAGCTGTTAAGGAAAGCATTTGGCTTAAACTCCTACTAATCGAGCTAGGAGTAAACCTGAGGTCAGTGGTTGTGAATTGTGATAATCAAGGAGCAATTCAACTCTCAAGAAAAGCAAATGTTTCATGAGAGAACTAAGCATATCAACGTAATGTATCACTTCATTAGAAAGATCGTTGAGTCTAATGAGATTGAAATGGCGAGGATAGGCACATAAGATAATGCAGCTGACGTGTTTACGAAGGTGGTTTCAGGTCTGAAGTTCAAGTGTTGTATGGAGATACTTGATTAGTAGATGTTTACTTATGTAAGTTTAACTTGACTTGTAAGGCAAGTACACGTGGTTTTGGTCTAGGTCGGTTAAATGTTGCCGATAAGTGTTGTAGTCGATTTATGTTACATGTATCGACCACTCACCTTGCCTATAAATACAGGTGGGGGGCTGAGGCAACAATCATCCCATCTTTTATTCTTTCTTCTTGATCTGATTGGCATTAATACAACATTAAATCTTTCGGTTATTCTTTTTAGTTATTACCTCCGATTCGTTTATATCCAAAGGGTGTCTTTCTTGCAGCTTGGCCAACTTCTTTGAAGTGTTCTAGGTTCTGCGATATCGATTTTTGTGTTTGTTGAAGGTATCTGATTCCAACAATATGATAAAGTATAACGCCAAAATAAAGTTTATAATCCATCATTGATTGGACATTTGGACTTGTAAGGATGCCCGTCTAAAAGCGGCTGAGGTTGATCAAATCTAAGTCAGGCATGATTTGTGTTGATAAAATTGAAACTTGTATAGACTGTTAATTTGTTTTCTAGTTGTTGTCAATATCATGCAGAAAAGTCGATCAATGAAATAAAGAATTTTCAAAAAAAATGAAATATCAGAAATAAAGAACAAAAAAATGAAATAAAGAATTTTCATCATGGATTTATGGATGTGTGTTTTGTCCAAATTTATACTAGTAAATATTTGACCTATTCATTAAGCCATGAATACTTCTCATGGTTCAGAGATATTCTTGCACGATTTCAAAAGCCCAAGTTTCTTATAGAAATTATTACAAAAGTTGACGATACTTTACTCAAATGTTGGAACCCAAATGGCTAAAACCCTCTTAAACTTGATGACGAATTATAAAATCGTTAAATATCAGAAATATTGTAACATCGGGCTTATCTCAGTCGCATTTTAATTTTTTTTTTCTTATAGCAAGCATTTTAGAAATTTGATATTCTTTTTTAATGTAAGAGTTGAAATGTTAGTCTAGAAAAACTTGTAAATCATTATCTTGGGTTTTATTTGTAATAATGTAATAGTATAAAGTTTGGATATGTATGTTTATGTATTGTTTTTACACGGTTAAGGTTTCATCTCGATCGTGACATGCGAATACTCACGAGTCATGTAAACATCATAATAAATAACACCCTATCTCCTCCCCTCTCCCACGTCACACAATGTGAGGTGTGACACTATTAATGTAACGAGATTATCATCTCTCTCTCTCGAACATGTGTGTGCATCTTAATTTATCTCTCTAGATTAATTCGTATTAATACTTGATTTTAAGACAACATTTGGTATCAAGAGTAAGGGCATGATAGATTAAGAGATAGTAGTAGACTTTTATTGTTTAAAACATCATTAATTAAATTTTTTTACAGGTTTTGTAGCTTAAAACTCATGTTTCTTAGACAAAATAAACCTTCAAATATATATATATATATATATTTTTTGGTTTAATCAAATTTTGTGGTTGAAAATCAAAACTTTTTGTTGTTAAAGCTTCATAGTGATTAGTTTTAAGTTTCTAGCGGTTAGAATTGGTAATTCATATTTCGTGGTTAAATTTCAAGTTTTGAGTGATTTAAGTTCGATTTTTTGGTAGTTTTTCAAAAGCTTGTGAGTTCTTGTTCGAGTTCGTGACATTTGATCTCAATGACTTTTTATTGGATCGATAAGGTTGAGTAATGAGCTTATTTTAACGAGATTAGGTACTTTCTTATTTAGTTACGAGATTCACACTGTTCCCCATTAGTTACTTTTCTTAACGTGATTCATTCCTCACGAGATTGGCGATTGTTCTTCATTATCTGTATCATGAGATTGGGCTTTTACGAGATATTTACTCATCTTTCATCACGAGATTGGTAGTATTCTTTGTCACAAGGCAGGTTTAACGTAATTGTGGTTTAGTTTGTTTCATGAGACTTTGTTATGAGATTGATACTTCACCTTTGTTACGAGATTGTTACTTCACTTTGTTACCGAGATTGATACTTCATTTTGTTATGAGTTTGATACATTACTTTGTTACGAGATTCGCTACTTTATTACACTCACGAGTCTGTTAGTTTTGATTAACGAGACTTGGTAATAACAAGATTGGTTTTTTCATTAATCTATGAGGTTGGTATTTTCTAGTGTTCCGAGGTTACTAACGAGATTGCATTCAAAATTTTTATGAGATTACTTTTTATCATTACACAAGGTTGATCACGAGATTGGTTACTCGTTTTGTTCCGAGACTTGGATACGAGACTTGTTATGAGATTGCGTTTATCACAAGATTCTTCATTACTTATTTTAATCACGACTTTGTTAGTGTGATTTTTGTTGTCACGGGATTGCCTTCTTACCTTACTTTCACGAGATACTTACTTCACGACATTCGTTAGTTACGAGATTGCCAATACACCAACATCATTAATCACAGGATTCATCACGAGAGGATCGGGGTGTCGGGTCAGGTGAGCAAAGGTCGAGTAGTTTTGACGTGTGTTGATTTTACAATTATAGGATTAGTTGGTTGTGCTAGAGTTTGAAAGTGGGATGTCCTCATTTGATTGTTAGATCTTCTCTATTGTTGATGCAAGGATCGTTTTGGATAGAGATTTTAGAGTCGTTGTAATATTTTTTTTAAGCCTTTAAGATCGATGTAGTTTAGTTAGAGTCGTTGTTGAGAGTTGTGTTTATGGTTGTTGTAGTTTGTGAGGGTCGTTGCGATCACTGTTAATCAATATTGTTGTAATTCCTAACATCTTACTAGTTTTATCTCTACTACTCATAAAAGGTTTATACTTTATACTAAAATCTTGAAACTTAAAAATGCTTAAAAATGAGTAAAAAGTGGATTGCCTAAGTTACCCTTTAATACCTCTTAATTAGGGTGTGAAGAAAGTTCGGGGTATGAAGATGGTTCAGCCGTTCAAGTGTTATGATGATTTAGGTTGTTGAAGATTTGTTCGGGTTGTGAAATGGTTCAGGTTGTGGAGGTTGCGAGGTCGTGAAGATGGTTTGTATTGTGGAGATGCTGTGCTAGTGAGGTGGATCGGGTTATCAGGTGGTGTGGTCGTGAGTTTGATGTGGTCGCGGAGTTGGCGAGCATGTAAGGAGTTCAAGTCATGAAGATGGCGAGTATGTGAGGTGTACAGGTCATGGAAATAGTGATTTCGTGAGGATTCATGGAGATAGTGAGTTCTTGAGGTGTTTAGGTCATGGAGATAGTGAGGTTGTGAGGTATTTCGGGTCGTGAGATGTTGAGGTTGTTAGGTGGTTCGGCTCATCGGTGAGATGGTTCAAAAGGGGAGATTGTGAGATGGTGAGGTTGTGAGTTGTGAGGTCGTGTGATGGTTCATGTCATGGATATAGTGAGGTTGTAAGATGGTTTAGGGTGGAGATGGTGAGTTTTGTGAGGTGTTAGTGAAGATTGTAAAGCCGTGAAATGGTGAGGTCGATATTCAGGTCGTGAGATGGTGAGGTTGTGAGATGGTGAGAGTCAGGTTGTGAGCCAAGGGTCATTGAAGCAAGAGTCAAGAGACAATCGTTTGAGTTTGGGGTTTTTTTATTAGGTGGTGTTCATACTTGTTAGGTTATTTTCTTCAATCTACCATCCTCAAAATTCGCAATGCCACCACTTAGTTAGATCGTGTGTTCAGAGTGTTTCGAGGCTATGGTGGGGGTTATGTTTCATGTGTGAGGTCAAGGTTTGTGGTCGGTTGTCAATCTGTGTCATGCTTTCTACATGTGTTAGCCCTTAAGTGTTGTTGCGTTTTGGTGGGTTTGGTATGCGAAAGTAACGTTATATCTTAGTAAGTATGATATCCACTTTGTGATATCCTTTGTAGGTCAGTTAGCCAATGTTGTGAGTTTAGATTTAGTTTTGTCGATTTGTTATGTTTGTGTCGTGTAACTTTAGCATCTTGCTAGTTTATGAATATACGTTGCCTTTCAAAAAAAAATAATAATAATAAATTAAAAAAAAGTAAATAATCCTTAATCTTTGCTAAAATTTGTCTCATAAATGTTTATTCAAGATATGTCCATACATGCACCTAAAAAACTAATACACTCCATAATTACATACAACTAACACAATTTTAACTTTATTTATTTTTTATTTTTAACCCATAAAATTTTTTTCGCAATAAAACCTGTGAATTTTGCATCAAAAGTTAAACTAAAATCATGATTTCTCAAATATAATTATTTGTTGTTGTACACTGTCACTTTGCGCAGTATTCGTTTATTTTAATAAAAATATATTACCAATTAAAAAAAAAACTTCCTTATACTAAAAAACAAGTTTAAACCATGCAGCTACATATGCCGCATATTAAATAAACTTCCTAATACTAAAAAACAATAGTACACATAAAATAACAATATCGTTAAAAAATATTTTACCGTAAAAGAATATCCCGATTTAAATGTTTCAATCTATACTAATTTTGATAACTTCCTAGATTTGCTTGTGCTTTTCCCAGCAAGTACAGGGATACTTTGTTCATTCCGGAAAAAGTTGTCCGGATCAACATTTGTCTTAACTTTCACCAATCTAGCGAAGTTTCCCATGAAATATTTTTCCCCGTAAACCTCTGCGGAGTTGTAAGCATTCTTGCCTGTTCCTGTCATCACACCAATGTCCAAATCTCTATAATTCAAGAACGCGCCTCTTGGATTCTTCGACACATAGTTTGTCATGAATTTATACAAAACCCTACTTTGGTTCAGATAATCCTTCTCGAGTTTAGGGTCTTCATCGTTCCAGTTCACCGAGTACTGGATCTTGTACAAGTTTCCAGCTCGGTGAGGGAATGGAGTTGCGTCTGATGCAACTTCATTCATTCTCCCACCGTAAGGGTTAAAAACTAAACCAACTTTACCTACGTCAATCAATTTTTTGAATATCGCGTTAAGTCCTGATTTTGGTATAGCGGTTTGAACGTAATCCGACTTTCTTTTCAAGAAGTTTACATTGTCCGAATGGCGGTCAAGAAGGATTTCGGGTTTGGTAGTGTTTAGATCGAAATTAGCCCAATAAAGAACTGATTCAATCCAGCTCACTTCAATACAGTCTTCTTTTTTCAACCCCAATTCTGGAAAGTCTTTTTTCATTAAAGACCACCAAACTATCAGAGTCGCCCAAATAATGTGCTATAAATGAAGCTCGAACGGTCTTTCGTTTATTAATCGTCACCGGTTGCAATAAGACTCTTACGAACAAATCATTGTCGATTTTAGGGGCAACTGATTGCCATTTATAAACAAGATCCGCCGCGTTTTCTTCAGCCGTTTTCATTACCCGAAAAACAGTATTTACTTTCGGGACCGCGACTAGTTTAATAGTGTACGATATTATAACACCATAACTAGCCCCACCTCCACCACGTATCGCCCAAAAAAGATCCTCACCCATAGATTTCCTATCCAACACCCGACCTTTAACATCCACAATTCGAGCATCAATCACGTGATCAACTGTTAGCCCGTATTTTCGAAGCATGGTACCATAACCTCCACCACTAAAGTGTCCACCAACACCAACCGTTTGACACACTCCAGCAGGGAACCCATGAACTTTGCTCTTTTCCCATATTCGATAATAAAGCTCGCCTAGCTGAGCTCCCACTTGAACAACCGCAGTTTCGGAGGCAATATTAACATTAATCGTACGGAAATTAAACATGTCTAGTACGATGAAGGTTTTCTCGGATGAAATGTACGAGATTCCTTCATAATCATGTCCACCACTACGTATCTTAATTTGGACATTAAGTTTTTTCGCGCATAGGACGGTGGCTTGGATGTGGGATTCTTTAGTCGGGGTGATAATGAGGACGGGTTTAGGCGTGGATGTGGTGTTAAAACGACGGTTTTTAATGTACTCTTGTAGGACGGATGTGTAGGAGGATGAGTTGGAAGTAGAGCTGTAAACGATACTGGAAAGTGTCGGGTCAGGTTGAGTTGACTGTGCCGGAAGGCATTGGAGAAAAGAGCTATAGATATCGGAAGCTCCGTTTGATAGTTCAAAACAAGAGAAACAACAAATGAATAATGTAAGTGAAAAAAAGATAAGTGAAGACATGGTTTAGTTGTGTGTTACAAAGAAGGATTTGCCATGATATTTATAGTAGTGAATAGTTGACAAATGCATAGGAAAACATCGTATTTATAAAATAAAACCTAACACTTAAAATAAAATAACCAAGCGAATATTGATATTGGTTGAGATATTCTTTTGTTGATACATGTTATTTAACTATTCCGTCAGTTTCGGAAAAAATGTACATAAAAAAAAAAAAAAAAAATAGCAAATTATGTTATTATTAATGCAAATTATAATTGATAAAATAATAATAATAATAATAAATAAAAAATAAAGTAAAAAAAAATAAATTACTCGTATTTACTCTCATTTTTAGCATAAAAATTAAAAATGAATCACTAATGTAAATTTTGATTAGAGTATCAACATAAGAAATTAGTGTTACTATTTATATACAAATAAGTTGGATAATTATTATTAAGAAAAAAAAAGAATCATAAGGTGAAATTTTTTATAATAGCATTGATTGACATTGTAATTTTTCACAAACCAATAAATTATTGCCATGTTGATTTAGGCATAAGTTTAGTCGTATTTTAAGCATCTTAATCATTTATTTTTATAAAGCTGAAAAGAGTATTTTAAATGTTTGATTTTATATGATTTCCTTTTGCAACATGAATGAGATAATTATACTGGATGTAGGTATTTTAAATGTTTGATTTCATATTATTTCCTCTTGCAACATGAATGACATAAACATAATTATATTTGTATGTAGCCTAAGTTAGCAAGTTGAATAAAAGTTGGTCAACAGGTTCAGATGTAGCACGCGGGGTTCAGTTAAGTGCGCTGGCCCATTAACGTTTTAAACAAGTGGATCCAATCCCGTAATCCAACAACTATGAACTATCTAACCATAGTGTAAACCGAGTCATATGGGTGGTCCATTGTGTCTGACTTTTTGTGAGTTTGACTACTCCACATTTATTTCCAGATGGAAGATGTAGCGCCTGACGTAAAAAAAAATAATAATAAAATACAGTCATACAGATATAATACGAAGAAAAGAAAAGTAATACGAATCACACAAGAAACTTCAAACATGTGTTTTAGTTAGACTACTTGATGTACAATTGTCCAATAGGTTTATATGTTAAAAAGTCTAATTTCAGTTGCGATTTTTCCGCGCGAAGACTATTATAGATTTATAGTCTCACGTGGACATAACTAGTTCATGTAGTATGTGTGGTAAATAAGCTCACAAATTTGGCTCTGTATTTAGCAACGTCCTCTCATTACAAAATAATTATCACAAATCTTAAAAAGACAAATATTCAGGCATCTAAAAAACAATGTTGTCATTTGCATCGGGGAAAGTTGACTATCAGATGAACATTAGACTATGTTTTTTCTTTACTGAGATTATCGTCTAATGTTTTTGAGTGGCTTGATCTCTTCGTGTTTTGAATAGCCATTTGATAAATGCCTTGACTTCAATTCCCTTGCAAGGAAATTGTTATGGGCTTATAAAAATTTATATGATATGGAGTTTAAGGAGAATAGTGGTTACTTGTATGAAATTTTTATTGTACTTGCAACATAATATAGATAAACACCATGACGAGATCAAATTATTCAATATATATTTCATATCAAGACGTGATGTTGGGAACTTAATGTCAGTGATAGATGTATACATATGTCATTGTGCTTAAAAAATATCTCAGGATTCGATAGTTCGTGTTATTTAAATGGAGGGCGTCAGATATTGAGGTAAGTTGTTCATCAAATTTGAAGAAGGTGTAGTGTTAAACTATAAAGAAATCATTAATTGTCTTAATGAGATGTTTTTTTTAGGGTATGCAAGTGTATACCTTTTGCTTCTTTTGCTTCAAGTATATGCAATCCTACTCAACTAATTACCATTAATTAGTACGAGTAACAGTTTCTTTGACTCAAGTTATATATATATATATATATATATATATATATATATATATATATAGGGTAAAGTTAAAATAAAAAGACAAATATCCGTAAAAAGAGTAAAAAGATTTTTTTTTTTCAAAAAGTTCTCGAAAAAATTCAAAAAAATTCCACAAGATCGGGTATGTTGGCGTATAAAACTTTTGTGAAAAAAGTTTTTCTAATTTTGAGTTTTTATACGTTTTTTTTTAATGCACAAAAAACGAATTTTAATGCGCAAAAAAAATTTGATGCACAAAATTTTTAACTTGTTTTAGTTTGATGCGNTATATAGGGTAAGGATCCAGTGAGAAGAAAACTTAAAATGAGAAGAATGAGAAATAACTATAACCCCATATTTGAGATGCAGTGACTTGAAGTAGATGCATCTCTATTCATTTAGATGCATCACAATTAGTTTCGAAAGTGATTTTGAAGTGTAAACGATGCAAAGTAGTACTAGCAACAAATTTGACCCGCAGATGACGAAAAATATATAGGATTCGTCTAACTTGATGAAACGCATCTAATATATGTTTATGCATCTAATTTTTAGTTATAAAATATATTATGATGCATCTAAAAGATTAGAGATGCATCTAATTTAAATCGATGCACCTCTAATGTGTAGTTATAGTTATTTCTCATCCTTCTTATTTTAAGGATTCTTCTCATTTGATCCTTAGTCTAGATATATATATTTGATATAAATTGAGATAATTTGAAGCAATAAACACAGATTTCAGCACCGTTTGGATAGCACGAATGAAAATGATAAACGTTCTAGGATAAGTTAGCTAACTTTAAATAGCAAAGTCGTACCTCAAAACAATGTGTTTAATTTAGAATTAACTTAACATGGTTTACTCACGATCCATTGTTTATTTCATGATCAGTCACATCTTCCTTAACGATCGACAAAGTCAATAAAAAAAAACATATAAATTAATGATACGATGGGATAGTCTATGAATGTCATAGTATATAAAATAGGGATGTGTTATCCCAACCCTCTCTATGGTGTCATATCATAGGTTTTTAGTCAAACCGTGCAACCCGTAAAGCATACCGTACAACCAGGGGATGCGTTCAATCATTGACAAACCCTCCCTATGGGAGGGTGTGGGTGTGGATAACTCATGCCATAAAATATTCAAGATTTGACTTGTTCGTATAAGGCGGATGAAAGATTTTATGCTATCTCCAAAACTCATAATAATGATTAGTTAGAAATTGCAATATCTTCATTATTGTGTGGATGACTTTAACAAAAAAGTGAAAATTGTATAACAAGGACTAGTGGTTTAGTGGTTTTGGGAAACATGGAACAATTGGAAGTAGAGTTGTAAATTAGCGAATAGTTTATAAACCGTTCGGTAAAAAAATTTTTTTTTGGTAGTGTATTCATTAAATGGATTACATTGACAAGATTTTTTGTTTGTTTAGTTAAATAAACGAACATAAATTCATGTATGTTCGTGAAAGTCTAATTATGCGTTCGTTAACGTTTATTTATGTTTATTTATTTATTTATGTTCGTATCGCATCTTTTTACTATATACTTTTGAAATCCGGTTTACTTAAGCAAAAGAACACTTATATTACAAAATATTATGTATATTTTTATTATGTTCGTTTGTTTATGTTCGTCTAATGAGTTAATGAACGAACATAAACAATCTTATATTTTTAATAAATGAACATGAACAAGAAATTTTATTCGTTTAGACGATCGTGTCCGTTCTTTGGTTCGATTAAAATTACGAACGTACATGAACAGGACACTGGCCGTTTTCATTCTGTTCATTCGTGCCCTAACCGGAAGAATGATAAGGTGATCATTGCTTACGTCAAATGTTGGATAAGTCAAAGATTTGAACAATCAAATTACTACCTTCTTAAATAGGAATCAAATATAATGTTTGCTTGCATTAATTTTCTATAATGGTTGACCAAGTCATCTCTAAAGATGTTGACTCTTGAACCACATGATGTCAAAACAATTTTTTTGTAATTTAACTATACTTATCGTCTTCTTCGGATAGATTTATCTTGCAAATTTCATGTTTCTTATATGAAAGGATAAAAAGAAGATTGATCCAGGCAAATTGACTGTTTAAGTTTAGATTAACAATTTGAGAAATAATTTTGAGAACTAAACTCACATTTAAGAGCACTAAAAAGCAATAAATACAATAGCTTGTATTTAATGAAAATTAAACATGTCTAGTACGATGAAAGTTTTCTCGGATGAAATGTACGAGATTCCTTCATAATCATGTCCGCCACTACGTATCTTAATTTGGACATTAAGTTTTTTCGCGCATAGGACGGTGGCTTGGATGTGGGATTCTTTAGTCGGGGTGATGATGAGGACGGGTTTAGGCGTGGATGTGGTGTTAAAACGACGGTTTTTAATGTACTCTTGTAGGACGGATGTGTAGGAGGATGAGTTGGAAGTAGAGCTGTAAACGATACTGGAAAGTGTCGGGTCAGGTTTAGTTGACTGTGCCGGAAGGCATTGGAGAAAAGAGCTATAGATATCAGAAGCTCCGTTTGATAGTTCAAAACAAGAGAAACAACAAATGAATAACGTAAGTGAAAAAAAGATAAGTGAAGACATGGTTTAGTTGTGTGTTAGAAAGAAGGTTTTGCCATGGTATTTATAGTAGTGAATAGTTGACAAATGCATATGAAAACATCGTATTTATAAAATAAAACCTAACACTTAAAATAAGATAACCAAGCGAATATTGATATTGATTGAGATATTCTTTTGTTGATACATGTTATTTAACTATTCCGTCAGTTTCGGAAAAATTGTACATAAACAAAAAATAACAAATTATGTTATTATTAATGTAAGTTATAATTGATAAAAAAAAAATAATAATAATTATATAAATAAATAATAAAATAAAATAAAATTAAAAAATAATTACTAGTATTTACTCTCATTTTTATCATAAAAATTAAAAATAAATAATTAATGTAAATTTTGATGTGAATATCAACATAAGAAATTAGTGTTACTATTTATATATAAATAAGTTGGATAATAGCATTAATTGATATCGTAACTTTTCACAAATAAATAAATCATTGTCATATTGATTTAAGCATAAGTTTAGTCGTATTTTAAGCATCTTAATCATTTTTCTTTTCATAAAGAAGAAAAGAGTATTTTAAATGTTTGATTTTATATGATTTCCTTTTGCAACATGAATAACATAATTATATTAGTATGTAGCCTAAGTTAGCAAGTTGAATAAAAGTTGGTCAACAGGTTCAAATGTAGCACGCGGGGTTCAGTTAAGTGCGCCGGCCCATTAACGTTTTAAACAAGTGGATCCAATCCCGTAATCCAACAACTATGAACTATCTAACCATAGTGTAAACCGAGTCATATGGGTGGTCCATTGTGTCTGACTTTTTGTGAGTTTGACTATTCCACATTCATTTCCAGATGGAAGATGTAGCTCCTGACGTCAAAAAAAAATAAAAATAAAAAAAAATAAAATAAAATAAAATAAAAAAATAAAGATATTACGAAGAAAAGAAAAGTAATACGAATCACACAAGAAACTTCAAACATCTGTTTTAGTTAGACTAAGTTGCATTCTTGATGTACAATTGTCCAATAGGTTTATATGTTAAAAGTCTAATTTCAGTTGCGATTTTTCCGCGCGAAGACTATTATAGTCTCACGTGGACATAACTAGTTCATGTAGCATGTGTGGTAAATAAGCTCACAAATTTGGCTCTGTGTTTAGTAACGTCCTCTCGTTACATAACTATCATCACAAATCTTAAAAACAAATATTCAGGCATCTAAAAAACAATGTTGTCACTTGCATCGTGGAAAGTTGACTATCAGATGAACATTAGACTATGTTTTTTGTTTACTGAGATTATCGTCTAATGTTTTTGAGTGGCTTGATCTCTTCGTGTTTTGAATAGCCATTTGATAAATGCCTTGACTTAAATTCCCTTGCAAAGAAATTGTTACGGGCTTATAAAAATTTATATGATATGGAGTTTAAGGAGAATAGTGGTTACTTGTATGAAATTTTTATTGTACTTGCAACATAATATAGATAAACACCATGACGAGATCAAATTATTCAATATATATTTCATATCAAGACGTGATGTTGGGAACTTAATGTCAGTGATAGATGTATACATATGTCATTGTGCTTAAAAAATATCTCAGGATTCGATAGTTCGTGTTATTTAAATGGAGGGCGTCAGATATTGAGGAAAGTTGTTCATCAAATTTGAAGAAGGTGTAGTGTTAAACTATAAAGAAATCATTAATTGTCTTAATGAGATGTTTTTTTTAGGGTATGCAAGTGTATACCTTTTGCTTCTTTTGCTTCAAGTATATGCAATCCTACTCAACTAATTACCATTAATTAGTACGATCGAGTAACAATTTCTTTGACTCAAGTTATATATATATTTTTGATATAAATTGATATAATTTGAAGCAATAAACACAGATTTCAACACCGTTTGGATAGCACGAATGAAAATGATAAACGTTCTAGGATAAGTTAGCTAACTTTAAATAGCAAAGTCGTACATCAAAACAATGTGTTTAATTTAGAATTAACTAATTAACATGGTTTACTCACGATCCATTGTTTATTTCATGATCAGTCACATCTTCCTTAACGATCGACAAAGTCAATAAAAAAAACATATAAATTAATGATACGATGGGATAGTCTATGAATGTCATAGTATATAAAATATTCAAGATTTGATTTGTTCGTATAAGGCGGATGAAAGATTTCATGCGCTCTCCAAAACTCATAATAATGATTAGTTAGAAATCGCAATATCTTCATTATTGTGTGGATGTCTTTAACAAAAAAGTGAAAATTGTATAACAAGGACTAGTGGTTTAGTGGTTTTGGGAAACATGGAACAATTGGAAGTAGAGTTGTAAATTAGTGAATAGTTTATAAACCGTTCGGTTAAAAAAAAAATTTGGTCGTTTATTCATTAAATGGACTACATTGACAAGATTTTTTGTTTGTTTAGTTAAATAAACGAACATAAATTCATGTATGTTCGTGAAAGTCTAATTATGCGTTCGTTAACGTTTATTTATGTTTATTTATTTATTTATTTATGTTCGTATCGCATCTTTTTACTATATACTTTGGAAATCCGGTTTACTTGAGCAAAAGAACACTTATATTACAAAATATTATGTATATTTTTATTATGTTCGTTTGTTTATGTTTGTCTAATGAGTTAATGAACGAAAATAAACAATCTTATATTTTTAATAAATGAACATGAACAAGAAATTTGTTTGTTTAGATGATCGTGTCCGTTCTTTGGTTCGATTAAAATTACGAACGTACATGAACAGGACACTGGCTGTTTTCATTCTGTTCATTCGTGCCCTAACCGGAAGAATGATAAGGTGATCATTGCTTACGTCAAATGTTGGATAAGTCAAAGATTTGAACAATCAAATTACTACCTTCTTAAATAGGAATCAAATATAATGTTTGCTTGCATTAATTTTCTATAATGGTTGACCAAGTCATCTCTAAAGAAGTTGACTCTTGAACCACATGATGTCAAAACAATTTTTTTTGTAATTTAACTATACTTATCGTCTTCTTCGGATAGATTTATCTTGCAAATTTCATGTTTCTTATATGAAAGGATAAAAAGAAGATTGATCCAGGCAAATTGACTGTTTAAGTTTAGATTAATAATTTGAGAAATAATTTTGAGAACTAAACTCACATTTAGGACCACTAAAAAGCAATAAATACAATAGCTTATATTTAATTTATTATGCTTTATTTACTTATTTTATTGTCATTATGCTAAAGAAAGTGTTAGATTATTTGCTTATTTTATTTGTCATTACGCTTAATTAATCCCTCTTTCTCATATTAAAATACATTAATGCCATTTATATTCGTCACCAACTGATGCAGGATTTAACGACCAGGTTTTATATTTATAAATGTCTCGTCTACCTAAGGTCTACATAATGCACTATCGAGCAGTATACCCGTTCGTGTATGGTATAGCTAACGGTAAAGCCGAGATCGTCCCAAGAGCTATGCGTGCAGATTTAATCTAAGTCCTAGTACCACTGGTTTTAAAGGTGGTTTTTAATAGATTAATTAAACTAATGAAATGAAAATAAACGAGAAATTAATAAAGTAATGAAATGATAAAGAGAAATCAAATAGGGAGATAAGTGTCAACCTAATTACTACTCTTGTTATTATTATGACAAGTTTTCTATTAAGTGCATCCGATCGTTTTATCTGGGGGTTTAAGTCGGCTGGACTCAGATGGTCAAATCATCCAATCCTATCTTTCACCTTACCCTATTCCGTAACCTAATGATTACAAGAGTTCGCTGGCAAATACAAGCTGAAAGAGTCATTAAATGCCTCTACTAACTTAGACAAGTCTAGTGGGATACGGCCGGTCGGAACTTAGATCCTCCCTAATTCCTTAATCAAATCAGTTTGGTAGGTGGTCGTTCGTTGAAATTCTCACACGAATATTGATAGTCCTATGTCAATTCTTATCACAAAACATACCCTTATTCACTATGGGTCCGATAGTCAATTCTCCTAGCTTCATAGGAACTACCAAACCTCAATGCTACCAAAACAAGGGTGTCCTAAGACACGCTAAGAAAGTATGCAAATAATACGAAACGAATGCGAGAAAACTAAATCATAAACATAACAATTTCATAACAAGGCTAACACGAAAGATGTTTAGCCACTCATACTCATAAATGCAGGAAATCAATGTTTAACATAATAAATGAAAACATGAATTCGATACAAGATATATAAATGATAAAACTTATGATTGATGCGTGAATTCTCCCTTGAAAATGATTTGTATGCTTGCAGAATTTCATCCTCCTTGATCACTAATTCCTCCCTGACTTTTGTGTGTGAAGAGATGATCTTTAAAATGCAAAATTAGGGCCTGTATTTATAGTCTCGACTTTGCTACCGCGTAGCCATTAGGTTAAACTACGTCGTAGCCTTTGTATTTTGATACACGCCGTAGCTTGATGAATTGCTACGGATGTAGAATTCTCGTACACCGAACTACGGCGTAACCATATGAGGTGTTACGCCGTAACTTCATCATAGATCACAAATTTCTTCTAAGTGTTGAAGGAAGATCTACGGCGTAACTAGAAAGAGTGCTATGCCCGTAGAAGTCTCGTAGTCACAACTACGCCGTAGCCCATAAGTTGGCTACGTCGTAGGTCTTTGATTAGCGTTGACTTCAATCTTCAGTGTAAAAGGTTGCTACGGTGTAGGTAGAAAGGTCATCTACGCCGTAGTTAGTGTAAAATCTGCATACCAGGATCAAACTACTGATGACGTGGGATTGCGACCACGCAACAGGTTTTACCTCTCAAGGGATCTTGAGAAGCTTGCAATCCCACCAGGCAGTGTACCTGGTCGGTGTAGTATAGTGTAGTGGTAAGTACGGGGGATTGATCGTTCTCTCACAGGGAATAGTGTTCGTTAGGATAGAAAAACTACTCTAAAAGGTCTAAAGGTGAAGGAAGATTATTTTTGTATTTTTATATTTTATGGAAAGCAAGTAAAATCTCGGGTTTTGGAGGAGTGGGCGGAATTAGTTGCTAGTCAACTAACCCAAAAACTACAATTGCAATAAAAATAAAATAACTAAACTATTGTGGTTGTGAAAACTTATATGGAGACAAATGTGTTTACTTAGATTTCCTTACTCCCTAACTATCTTTTACCGGTTAATTGGTGTATGTATTACTTGCGTGGATGACGGGTGTATTCCTTAACAATTCATGGGGTGGCGTACATATCTCCCCAATTCTATGAGCTCTTATCTCCTCCTACAACTATGCGTACACATAATCATAGGGATTGTAAACAGTGGCTCATGCGTTAAATACTACCTTAATAACCTAGTACGCATTAGTTACATGTTTCTTAAGACGTTCAAGCATGTTACCATATAGGAGTATTGCCAGTTTTCTTAAGCCTAACATTGATGAAACATTCATCCCAACAAAGTAATAACACACCAATCAACCAATAATTAATAGTTAGGTTTCATTAGATCTAAGCAAACACAAGAAAAATCTAGCCTAGCATGTTAATTGAAAGACAAGCATAAGATATAATTAACCAACACATAGACATATTGATTAATTTAAGTGAGGACTTATCTTTAATTGAACATGAAAGTTTCAAGGGTGAAAAACCCTTGAAAATACAGCCAAATTCGTCTTTAGGATTTTTCCCAAACTTGTAGCAAAAGTTCCACACTAATGAATGAAAAATAGAAAAGTATATATATATATATATTACATTCTGACGGCGTCAGGTTATAGGTTCTAACGCCGTCAGCTCGCCGTCATTAGGGTTCTCGGATGGCCTAGATTTACTTCTGACGCCTTTATTTTGCTCTGGGCCGTCACTCTTTAAGTTAACACCTGACGGCCTACTTTCTCTAACACCTGACACCGTCAGGTGTAAACATCTTGTTTTCTTCATAGGGCGTCTAGTGTAATCTGATTTCACTCCTTTGTCAACGATGGCTGACGGCGTCACCTTGTGACTCTGACGCCAGGAAATCCAGATTCTTTTGAGACTTTGTCGTTTCCTTCACTTTTATGCTCCAAAAACGTCCAAATATGCATGTTTTCCAGAATTCTTCTCAAAAGTACCTAAAATGACAAAAGGAACGATTTAGGGCAATATTTGATCACATTTACTCGAATTAGGGCTTAAATGACCCTTAAAACGGGTACACTTTTCGTCTCATCAAATACCCTTACACTTGAT
>LBNU01019154.1:0-62270 GCA_014162995.1 Artemisia annua
TTCTAAAATAGTTTTTTCATGAAGATAATTTTGATATTATGATTTTTTTTAATCAAAAAATTTTCGTATAATTAAATGATAAGATGTCATATTAGGTTAGAAAATAATTACACGTCTTTATCATTTATAAGTTGCGAAATAAATCACAAACCTTATGTTGGTGTAGTGGTTAAGAAATATGTGAAAGTTATTCATACCCCAGGTTCGAATCCCATGGCATGAATTTTTTGGAAAAATTAAATTTACAAAATCATTGCCAAATTAATTAAGCAAAATCCGGAATTTAAAAAATTTAAATAAATGATAAAATGTCTCTTACGTGGCATGATTACATGGCATGTTGCTTAGGTGGCGTCCAGTGGCGTTGAGGTGGTGTTATGGTTGCATATGTGGCATTGATGACGTCATGTACATCCTGTTATATATATGTTATAGATTTAGTGGCCCCTGGGGTAGAAGCATACGCCTCAAGTGTGCATAGTATGCGGTCATCGGCACAGTATGCATAATGTTCCTCCAATAACCAAATATCACAGATGTCACATTCAGCTTAGGCTAAACTAATAGCCCCCCTGTTATATATTCATGTAGTCCGCCATAGTCGGAAGGTGTTCGGAAAAGTCCGAGTCTTTCATCGGGAGGTCTTCCAGAAATCATGAACCTGCGTTGAAGAATCATCTATCAAAGCAAAATGTTAGTCCAGTATTCTGTAAGTACGATCGATGCGGCGTATTAGGTAAGTAAATACGGCGCATCGATTAGGTACTGATAGATACAGAGTATTTGGGAATTCAATGCAGCGTACAGAAGATCCGCCGCATTATCGTAGGGAAATACGCCGTATTTTATCATAGTATATAAACTTAATTAATTATAAGTAATACGGCGCATTCAGTAAAAGAGATGCGCCGCATTAGTATGAACATAAGAACAACGCATACCCTACTTTTACGTTTCCCGAGGTCCCGTACCCCTTTTATGCCAAAGGCCTAAATCATTCCGTATCAAACTATATTTATAAATTTCAAACCATAATACCAAAGGCCTAAATTAATCCTCAATCCGAAAACCTTAATCACATTATACTTAAAAATTAACCAACCCGACTTGTTTTAAAGTAAAATTTATAATAGAGTTTTTGCATTAAAATCATCCCACATCGTCGATCCGTCAATCAATTAATTTCCTATACTAAAAATTATAAATACACGAGTATTCCCTTAAAAACTATATAGATAAAATAAGAAATATAAAGGGATATTTAAATTGATGCCTTATAATCGATAATAGATCAGGATCATAACAATTTTAACAAGGAATCAATAAAGTTCCGCGTTGACTTTCGATAAAAGATTTTTCTTTTCCGTTTTTAGAAAAACTGCGTCGCATCTCATCTTATATATAGGGCGTCCGAGATTCGGCGCATCGTGTTAGTTGTCATACGCCGCATACGAAAATAATATCTGACTGTTCAAAAGATTTTATTGAAGTTCGATACAGCGCAACTGATTAGTTGGTGCACAGTATTTAAGAATTGTTTGACTGGTCAAAGTAATCAATTAAGCAGGAATGCGGCGCATCATATGAGTTACATACGCTGTATTTCGTTCACACATGACATTAAATCAAATGAGAAACTTACCTTGGCCTCTGCAGGTTTTAAATACGGTTATATGGTATAAGAGCAATTGGCATAACCGTTCTATTTTGGATCATAATCTCGTTGTTTAGTGAATAATAATTTATTCCATGGTTAGGAACAAATATCGTTTTAAGTTTATCAAATTCGAGATCATAATTTGGACATGATGTATTACATAGATCAATCTCTGAGGAATTTTTACTGAGATCACAACTTTCATTGTGGATTTCAGTATTTTCACATTTAGGTAATTTATACGAAGAGAGGTTTGTATCAACGTTTAGTATATAATATGTCTCCTTTTTAGCAAACCGTTTCTTAAAAACTTTCTTTTCAGACATGAACATGCAATAATCAGACTTAGGTAAAGATAATTCACTTTTATCGTCAAATCTTTGGGAGAAGTTTTATAGAGAACTCTCCTTATAGCTAAGTAAATTATCGTAATAGATAGCTGGAATTTTAATTTCAAAGAATTGAAGACACTTGGTGTTACCTGCATCGAGTTTTCTCCTACCCTTACCGTTTACTGCAAGTTTCCAGTTATCGTAGTTTTGATAATTCCAACTAGCATCTTTAGTTAGGTTCAGAATGTATTCATCCATAGTGATGCTTGATTCATCCATTATCCTGAAAATCAACTAATTTGTGCACGAGAGTAGCGGAATGATCGAGTAGATATCAAAAATCAAATATATTCATAAAAATCAAATGTGCCGCATAAGCAGAAGCTAATGCACCGTATTTTCGTTACGTTTCAAAATATAAGATTTTTGATTCAGCAATGCGCCGTATCGATAAAAACCGATGCGTCGCGTCTGTTTAATTAATTCGAAAATTGTTTTTAATTTTGATATATAATACTCCGTATCTGCAAAAACAGATGCGTCGTATGGCGTTAGGGTTTCGAAAAATTCTTATTAATAACAGAATACGCCGTATCTTGGGGAAAGATGCGTCGTACTCGAATTATTAAACGCGTTGTATTTATAAAAATTAAAACGCAATACGCCGCATATGAGAAAAAGATGCGCCGTATCGTTTATATCAGCACAATACAACGTCAGCAGTAAGTACGAAAAATAAAGGAAAATAAAAATAAAAATAAAAATAAAAATTACAGAAAAATAAAAACAAATAAAAACAGAAAATATACAAATTATACAATAAATGCAATCTAACTAATATACAACAAGTTAGTGGTTAGAATATAAAAACCTAATAAAAAGAAAAATCTAATTAAAATACTCATCAAATTAACAGATAATAACAATTCACTCCCCGGCAGCGGCGCCAAAAACTTGATGGCGTGTGATGCGTCGTTGCGGTTTAGCAGTATTAATGCGTACTCAAGTTTTAAATTTATATTTAGCCGACTTATCAATAACAAACACACTTAACGAGCAGTGTACCCGGTCAGTATGAATATAATGGTAAGTAGAGTGTCGATCACTAAGAGTGGAACGTATTACCTAGTTAACCTAATCAGTATTTTAATATCCTAAGTTAGTTTTACAGCCTAATCTAACGCAAGGGGGGTTCAGCCTGAGAGACTGGCACAGATTGGTTTTATTAAACAGTAAATTAAACTAATGAGCATGAATCAGCGAATAGTATACACGTACACATATAGATAGTAGAGACTATAAGAAGACCTGTCCTGATAATTAAGTAGCTTGTCACTTGTTTTATTGCTAGTTTTATATGAAGTGTATATTACTTAAATCTTTCTCGTTGGATCTCATTATATTGGCGAGTAAACCCTTAATGATCACTTATTTCTATCCTATTTATCCAAAGACGTCAGATTAAATAGGCGAGGAAGGGGTATGGCAGCCCAAGCAGTGCTCAGCTAGACACAGAGGTTATCAATACACTAATATAAGTCACCAAAGACATCATCATATAAACTTTAATTGATGGGAAAGCAATATTAAGAGGTGTGTATGATTTTCCGTAGTCACATACATATGCCCATCTATCCTTATGAATTAAAGTGTACTATTACAATAAAACAAAACTACTTAATGAATTAAATACATGGAGGACCTTCTTACAGCTCTAATATCTTCGTTTGGGGTGTGTCTTGTGTTGCTTTTTCGACTGAACTTGGCTCCTTAGGGTTATGTTGCACACAAAATTCGTCTAGGTCTTGTGGTATTTATAGTTTCTGTCTAGGGCTCGATGCGGCGCATGTCATAGGTTGATGCGGCGCATTGACTTAACTTCGCGTGGGGTCCAAGATTAATATATTCTGGAATATTCGTACACCGTCTTCAGATGCGGCGTAACTTGAATCTTTATGCGGCGCATGTCCTTCAATATCTTGGATTGTATCTGGTGAAGTCTTGGTAGTGATACGCCATATGTTAGAAGTGTAATGCAACGTATCTGGAGTAGAACGAGCTTGGTCTTCTTCGTTGACCAAAGTTTCATATGCGGCGCATGATAAAATTACATGCGGCGCATTCTTCAAAGTTAGGGAATGGTTTCGAATTCATCTATGTATGATATTGCGGCGTATCTGTTGAGAGAGGTACGGCTCATCTTCTGGATTTCAGTAGACTTTTTACATCTCGCTTGTTTTGCTCCATAATTATTCCAAAATCGCCAAGTTTCACCTATTATTTGTTTTTACCTGAGAATTACTAAAATATACATTAAAGTACCGATTCTCATAAATAATAAAGTAAAACAAGTCAAATAAATAGGATAAATGAAGATAATAATATGTACTTATTTGAGTTCATCAATTATCTAACGGATACTATGAACTATGTTCCCGTCTCTTTGGAGAATCAAGCTAACCCTGATGCAGGTACCTCAGAAGACACTAACAATGCAGGTATCACAAATGAGGAAGATGACTCACCAGAGAATTTCATTATACCTACATCTGTTAGTTTATCTGTAGTTGACAATGGTACAAAGCAATCTTCCACACAAGATAAGGTGCAAAATTCTGAAGCTCAAGCTTAAACTTCATCTCCTCCAGATGATTAAGATAATTCTCAAGGCCTCAGAAAGGAAGTAGAGTCTCATGATGAAACACAGGATACCAGAATTAACTCTGTTAATTCTAGCAGTGAATCTGCAAAAGTTGACTTTTCTTCTCAAGCTGATCTTAAAGACCCAGTTACACCTGAACCTAATATTGGTGATATGCCTGAGGATGGACTTTTTACTGAAGCCTCTTAAGACATAGAAGGAGTGATTACTGACTTCAACAACTTACCACCAGAAGTTGATGTAAGTCCAGTTTCCACTCTAAGGATTCACAATGCTCATCCAAAAAGCCAAATCCTTGGTAATCCTAAGTCAGCTATTCAAACAAGGAGATAAATACAACAACAACTTGGATCTCATGCTCTTATTAGCTTCATTCAAAAATAGCCAAGGAACAATCACAAAGATCAACAGCATTGTCTCTTTGCATGTTTTCTATCTCAAAAGGAACCTGCCAAGGTCTCTGATGCTTTGGATGATGAAAGTTGGGTTGAGGCTATGCATGAAGAGCTATTGCAGTTCCAATTGCAAAAGGTTTGGGTTCTTGTAGATCTTCCACATGGAGCTAAAGTCATTGGAACAAAATGGGTTTTCAGAAACAAGAGGGATGAAAGAGGTGTTGTTGTCAGAAACAAGGCTAGATTAGTGGCATAAGGATATAGGCAAGAAGAAGGCATAGATTATGATGATGTTTTTGCTCCTATGGCTAGGATTGAAGCCATTAGATTGTTCTTGGCCTATGCATCCTACAGGGGGTTCATTGTGTACCAAATGGAAGTAAAAAGTGCTTTTCTATTTGGCACAATCACAGAAGAAGTCTATGTCCATCAGCCTCCTGGTTTTGTTGATCCAGCTCATCCTAGGAAAGTATACAAGGTGATCAAAGCAATCTATGGCTTGCATCAAGCTCCAAGAGCTTGGTATGAAACACTATCCTCATTTCTTGAATAAATGGATACAAAAGGGGGGTCATTGATAAAACCTTGTTTATTAAAAGAGACAAGAAGGATATCATACTGGTGCAGGTTTATGTTGATGACATCATCTTTGGCTCAACTAAAAAGGCTTGGTGTGATGAATTTGAAGCATTGATGAAAGGAAAATTTCAAATGAGTTCTATGGGGGAACTCACTTTCTTTCTTGGTCTACAAGTCAAACAACAGTCTGATGGACAGTTTATATCACAAGAAAAGTATGTTGCTGATATGCTCAAAAAGTGTGACTTTGCAAATGTCAAAACTGCAGTCACACCAATGGAGACAAGAATGCCTTTGAAAAAAGATGAAGATGCTGAGGATGTGGATGTCCATCTGTATAGATCCATGATTGGTTCTCTCATGTATCTAACAACATCTAGGCCAAATATCATGTTTGCCGTCTCTGCTTGTTCCAGGTTTCAGATCAATCCAAAGACTTCACATTTTCATGCTGTGAAGAGAATCTTTAAGTACCTAAAAGGCAAACCAAATTTAGGCCTTTGGTATCCTAAAGAATCACCTTTTAACCTGGAAGCCTATTCAGATAGTGATTATGTTGGAGCAAGCCTTGATAGGAAGTCCACAACTAGAGGTTGTCAATTCCAAGGAAGAAGGTTGATTTCATGGCAGTGCAAGAAACAGACCATAGTAGCTACCTCTACAACTGAAGCTGAATATGTAGCTGTTGCAAATTGTTGTGGTCCGGTATTATGGATTCAAAATCAAATGCTGGATTATGGTTTGAACTTCATGAATACCAAAATATTTATTGATAATGAAAGCACAATATTTCAGTTTACCACTCTAAAACCAAACACATAGAAATCAGGCATCACTTTATAAGAGATTGTTTTGAAAAGAAACTAATTAAAGTGGAAAAGATTCATACTGATTTCAATGTAGCTGATTTGTTAACTAAAGCTTTTGATAGACCAAGGTTTAATTATTTGGTGGTCAATATTGGTATGGTAAACCCATAGCTACATTTAAGGGGAGGTTAAATGTATAGTTTGTATATGGTTAAATCTGGTCATCCCAAGTTAATACGGGTAATGGGCTTATAGTTAATTCTGGCTATATATATGCATGTTTGTGTTTTGTTTTTTCACTAATTATTTCAGGGTATGCATGGAATAAGCAACAAATGCAAGTTTGGGTTCCATCTATGGTTGTAAGTTTGGTAAATTAGTTATCTATCTGTTAAGTCTGGTGGAAAAATTTTAATACGGGTTGACTATTTTTAAGTCTGGTAGTGTAAATTGGTAATTAATACTTTACCGTTAAGTCTGATCCCTCACATAATTACTTTTACTGTTTAAATCGGACCGTTACTATTTCTACGGCGCCAAATCATATATATGAATCAAAGTTGATTAATTTTTCATCTTTATTCATTATCTTTCATAAACAAGTAAAAGCTTATTTCTTTGTCATACGTACTTTGTTTTTCTTACACACCAGTACAAAAGTTTTCATTCCACCAGTACTTACATGGCTCAGCTATAATATAGTGCTCGTCATAATCAAGTGGGTTACTTAAAGAAGTCGGGAAAAAGCAAAGGTTTTTGAGCAGATATTAACCTTTTTAAATAAGTCATATATAAGGTATGCGTTGACTTGTAATCCCACTATCTATGATTCTTTGATAAAACCGTTTTGGAACACTGCCAGTTGTGAAACTTTATCAAATGAAATCAAACAACAAAGGGCAACTATTGACAATATTGATTATATTGTTACTGAAGCATCTACTCGAGATTGTCTTCACTTAAATGATGCTTCAGGTGATTATAAGTTGCCACATAAATTTCTTGTTGAGGGTATGAAACATATTGGATATCCCATTGAAACCAAGCTTGCTTTCTTAAAAAGAAATCTTTCACCTCAATGGAGATTCTTAGTACATCATTTGCTTCAATGTTTAAGTTCCAAAAGTGGAGGATGGGATCAATTTGATGCCAAACTTGCATTTGCTTTGATCTGTCTTTCACTTGGAAGAACTTATAATTTTTCTAAGTTAATCTATAATGGTATGGTGGCTAATGTGAAAAGTGCATATAAATTCTTGATGTACCCTCGTTTTCTGCAAATGGTTTTGAATGTTAAAACTGCAAACAACACAATTTACTTCATTAAGCCACTTAAAGAAAAGGTTTTTAGCAAAATGAGCAGTGGTTTTACAGGCATTGAAAAACCATTATCTGTGGCTATGTTGTTTGCATCTTCTAACCTTTGTGCAGGCCCTTCAGTCCAATCTGAACCTCAATTTGCTCCAGTGCACACCCTTGATCTTAGCTCCTTTGCTTCACCACCATCTACTCATGAAGCTTCTTCCACAATGACTGTGGATGATTTGTTAATGATCATTCCTTCTCTTCTTACAAGAGTAACTAGTCTGGAGCTTCAATTGTCTATGACTAATGACAAGGTTCAAAAGTTGGAGCATATGCTGGAAGAACTTGGCATTCAAATTCCTGTTTCAGAGGATGTTGAGTGCACTAATTCATCCAAACAAGGGGGTATTTAGCTTAAACAACAAAAAGCAAATCCTCAGAGGATACAGCTATTAATTCTCCTGGACTTGAAGATGCAGAGTTGATTATAAATCTGAGTCAAAGTCAGAAGCAAAGAACAAGGTTAAGAGAAAGATCTGTGGCTGGAGAAACCATTAAGTCTGCTTCAAAGAATAAGTCTGCTCAACCAGAAGTTGGTCAAAAGGAAGGGAAACAAATTGCTCAAGAAACTACTCTACCTAAAAGATCAAAGAAACAGGTCAGAGAGGAAGAAGCAAGTTTGTTGGAAATAGAGAGAATTCAAAGGCAGGAAGCAGAAATGGTAAAACCTTGGAAAAGGCATAGAGGGGTCTAAATGTTGTTATGAACCCTTAGCTATGTTTTAATGAATTGGGATAAATGGATATTTGAGAAGTAACACTTGGTGAAGGTGCTTTGCACTAACACAACAAATGGTTATTAGTCCACCATGTCTAACCCACATAAGGACTGGCTAATCCAAGAGCAAACGGCTCTAGGTAAAGATATCTCAAATCCGTTTATGGCTGACAATTTGCCAAAAATTGTATGGTATTCAACTCACCATATCTATGTTAGTGAAGAGTTGGCTAGCCCATAAGGTTATGGCTTGTGGTATAGGCTGTGGAAAACCATAATTGGTAATCAACTCACCAAGATGGTGACTGATTTCCATCAAAGAGTTGGTTAGTACAAAAGCAAACGGCTTTTGGTAAAGACAAAATAAATCCGTTGATAGCTGGTGGTTTGTTAAAAAACACACGGTTATCAATGTACCATGGTATTATACTGAAACATTGGCTACTCCAGAGTTAATGGCTAACTGGTAAAGAGGCATCAAATCCATTAAATTTTCAATGATTCACCTCTCTCAGATGTTAACTGATGAACTCAAGTAAGTACATATGTCACACCCCCAAAATCGGGTCCAGCGGAAGCATACATGCAGCTGGGGTGTAACTCAATTAGTATTACAGCTCAAGTACAAAATTGGTTTTCACTTGAATCATTTAGAATAAAATAGCTTAATCAAAAGTATTGAATTTACATTGTTAAAATTTGTGCGGAAGTAGGCCCTTAAAATATATTTTAAAACGGTCCCATATGAATATCAGAGTCTTCTATGACCATGCCATGCCCTGCCAAAACCACCTGTAGTGGTGCCATTGCTTAAAACCTGAAAATACATGCTAAAACGTCAGCATAAAGCTGGTGAGTTCATAGTTTTAAGTAAACAAGTATTTCCCGTAAACATTTTTTTTTTTCCAGAAATCAAGTATTTCCCAGCAAAGGCATCGTAAATCCACTCAGTTACAAGTCCCGCCATAAGAGACTTGTAACCTGTGTGTTTACAACCCACTGCCAAAAGTAATANGGGTCGGCAACCTGTCAAACGGCACGCATATCATTCGGATTACTTTCCGGAGTGTCTTGGCAAACACATTACTTGGCGGCATTTTATGATTGATTGCGATTACGATTACGGTCGAGCTTCGGGGTCATGAGCCTTTAGGCACCGGTATATCTTATTTAAGCTGTGCATTGTTATTTGTTAGTATTGTCCTGCACTAAAAATCTCGGGTTCCGCAAAATGACTATGTTTACTTAAAACATATTACTTTTGGTCAGTGGGTTAAATGGTTATTAGTCCACCATGTCTAACCCACATAAGGACTGGCTAATCCAAGAGCAAACGGCTCTAGGTAAAGATATCTCAAATCCGTTTATGGCTGACAATTTGCCAAAAATTGTATGGTATTCAACTCACCATATCTATGTTAGTGAAGAGTTGGCTAGCCCACAAGGTTATGGCTTGTGGTATAGGCTGTGGAAAACCATAATTGGTAATCAACTCACCAAGATGGTGACTGATTTCCATCAAAGAGTTGGTTAGTACAAAAGCAAACGGCTTTTGGTAAAGACAAAATAAATCCGTTGATAGCTGGTGGTTTGCTAAAAAACACACGGTTATCAATGTACCATGGTATTATACTGAAACATTGGCTACTCCAGAGTTAATGGCTAACTGGTAAAGAGGCATCAAATCCATTAAATTTTCAATGATTCACCTCTCTCAGATGTTAACTGATGAACTCAAGTAAGTACATATTATTATCATCATTTATCATATTTATTTGACCTGTTTTACTTTATTATGTATGAGAATCGGTACTTTAATGTTTACTTTAGTGATTCTCAGGTAAAAACAGGTAATAGGTGAAACTTGGCGATTTTGGACTAATTATGGAGCAAAACGAGCAAGATGTCAAAAGTCTAATGAAATCCAGAAGATGCCCCGTATCTCACTCAACAGATACGCCGCAATATCATACTTAGATGAATTCGAAGACCATTGCCCGACTTTGAAGAATGCGCCGCATGGAATTCTACCATGCGCCGCTTATGAAACTTTGGTCAACGAAAAAGATCAAGCGCTTTTTACTCCAGATACGCCGCATTATACTTCTGACATACGGCGTATCTCTATAAAGACTTCACCAGATACAATCCAAGATACTGAAGGACATGCGCCGCATAAAGATTCAAGTTACGCCGTATCTAAAGGCGGTGTACGAATATCCCAGAATATATTAATCTTGGACCCCACGCGAAGTTAAGTACATGCACCACATCTGCTCATTACATGCGCCGCATCGTACCTAAGACAGAAACTATAAATACCCCAAGACCTAGACGAATTTAGTGTGCAACAAAACCCTAAGGAGCCGACTTCAGTCGAAGAAGCAACACAAGACACACCCCAAATGAAGATATTAGAGCTGTAAGAAGGTCCTGCACGTATTTAATTCATTAAGTAGTTTTTTTATTGTAATAGTACACTTTAATTCATCAGGATACATGGGCAAATGTATGTGACTACGGAAAATCATGCATTCCTCTTAAAATTGCTTTCCCATCGATTAAAGTTTATATGATGATGTCTTTGGTGACTTATATTAGTGCTTTGATAACCTCTGTGTCTAGCTGAGTTTTGCGTCGGGTCGCCATGCCCCTTCCTCGCCTATTTTATCTGACGTCTTTGGATGAATAGGATAGACATAAGTAATCATTAAGGGTGGACCCGCCGATGTGATTAGCGCCAACGAGAAAGATTTAATTATATACACTTCTTATAAAACTAGCAATAAAACAAGTGACAAGCTACTTAATTATCAGGACAGGTCTTCTTATTGTTTCTATTATCTATCTATGTACGTGTATGCTATTCGCTGATTCGTGCTCATTAGTTTAATTTATTGTTTAACAAACCAATCTGTGCCAGTCTCTCAGGCTGAACCCCCTTGCGTTAGATTAGGCTGTAAAACTAACTTAGGATATTAAAATACTGATTAGATTAATTAGATAAATCGTTCCACTCTTAGTGATCGACACTCTACTTACCATTATATACAAACTGACCGGGTACACTGCTCGTTAAGTGCGTGTGTAATTGATAAGTCGGCTAAATATAAATTTAAAACTTGAGTAGGCATTAACACTGCTAAACCGCATCGACACATCACGCTCCATCAAGTTTTGGCGCCGCTGCCGGGGAGTGAATAGTATTTATCTATCAATTTGATTAGTAATTTAATTAGTTTTTCTTTTTATTAGGTTTTTAGATTCTAACCACTAACTTGTTATATATTAATTAGATTGCATTCATTGTATAATTTGCATATTTACTGTTTTTGTGTGTTTTAATTTTCTGTAATTTTCTTTTTATTTTATTATTTTTCTTTCTTTGTACTAACTGCTGTCGTTGTATTGTGCTGATACAAACGATATGGCGCATCTGTTTCACAGATACGGCGTATTGCGTTTTAATTTTATAAATACAACGCGTTTAATAATTCGAGTACGACGTATCTTTTCCCCAAGATACGGCGTATTCTGTTTTTAATAAGAATTTTTCGAAACCCTAACGCCATGCGACGCATCTGTTTTTGCAGATACGGCGTATTTAATATTTAAATTATAAACAGTTTTCGAATTAATTAAACAGAAGAGACGCATCGATTTTTATCGATACGGCGCATCTACTGAATCAAAAATCTTTTATTTTGAAATGGAAAGAAAATACGGCGCATTAGCTTCTTCTTATGTGGTGCATTTAATTTTTATAAATATAATTGATTTTTGATATCTACTTTGATCATTCCGCTACTCTCGTGCAAAAGTTGGTTAATTTTCAGGATAAAAGATGAACCAAGCATCACTATGAAGATTACATTCTGAAACTAACTGGAGATGTTAGTTGGAATTATCAAAACTACGATAACTGGAAATTTGCAATAAACGGTAAAGGTAGGAGAAAACTCAATGCAGGTAACATTGAGCGTCTTCGATTCTTTTAAATTAGAATTCCAGCTATCCCTTATGATAATTCACTTAGCCTTAAGGAAAGCTCTCTATAAAACTTCTCCCAAATATTTGGCGATAAAAGTGAATTTTCTTTACCTAAAAATGATTATTACATGCTCATGTCTGAAAAGAAAATTTTTAAGAAACGGTTTACTAAAAAGGTGAAATTTGTATACTAAACGTTGATACAAACCTCTTTTCTTATAAATTACCTAAATGTAAAAACGCCGAATTCCACAATGAAAGTTGTGATTTATGTGAAAATTCTTCAGACATCGTTCTATGTCATACATCATGTCCAAATTATAATCTCAATTTTATAAGCTCAAAACGTTATTTGTTTCTAACCATGAAACAAATTATTATTAACAAAACAATGAGATTATAGTCCATAGTAGAACAGGTATGCCAATTGCTTTGTCCACGTATACCCATATTTACAACCTGCAGAGGCCAAGGTATGTTTCTTATTTGATTTAATACGTTGTATGCAATTCATATGTTGCGCCGCATTCCTGCCTAATTGATAAATTTGACCGGTCAATCAATCCTTAAATACGACGCATCAACTAATAAGTTGCGCCATATCGAACTTCAATAAAATCTTTTGAACAGTAAGATATTCTTTTCGTATGCGTCGCATAACAACTAAAACGATGCGCCGCATCTCGAGCGCCCTATATAAAGAGAGATGCGACGCAGTTTTTCAAAAAATGGAAAAGAAAAAGTATTCACCGAAAGTCAACGCTAAGATCTAGTGAACCCTTACTAAAAGTGTTATGATCCTAACCTGTTAATGACTATAAGGTATCAATTCATATATATACATTCATATTTTTTGTTTTATTATAGTTTTTCTTGGATATCCGAGTGTTTATAATTTTTAGTTAGATAGATCAATTTGTTTACGGATCGATAATGCAGAATGTTTTTAATGCAAAAGCCCTATGATAAATATTACTTTTAAACTAGTCGAGATGGTTAATTTTTGTTTTAAAATATAATATTAAGGTTTTCGGATTGAGAATTAAACTAGGCCTATTGCTACATTGGTTTTAAGTTTGTAAATAAAGTTTGATACGGAATGAACTTAACCTTTGGTATAAAAGGGAGCACGGGGGACTCGGAAACGTGAAAGTGGGGTATGAACTGCTCCTTAATTCTGACTAATGCGGCGCATAGCTTTTGCTAAATGCGCCGTATTATTTATAATTTATTGAATTTATGAGGTATGATAAAATACGGCGTACTACTCTACGATAATGCGGTGGATCTTCTGTGCACCGCATTGGTTTACCTAATACCCCGTATCTATCAGTACTTTATCTATGCGCCGTATTTGCTTACCCAATATGCCGCATCAATGATATTTACAGAATATTGAACTAACACTTTGCTTTGATAGATGATTCTTCAACACAGGTCCATGATTTCTGGAAGACCTCTCGAATCTCGATGATAGACTCGGACTTTTCCGAACACGTCCCAACTATGGAGGACTACATGAATATATAGCAGGGGAGCTAATAGTTTAGCCTAAGCTGTCTGTGACCCCTGTTATATTTGGTTACTGGGGAATCAGTGTGCATACGCTGCCGATGACTGCGTACTATGCACACTTGGTGCGTATGCTTCCACCCCAGGAGCATATATATATTATATATACATTTTTCGTAGGACAATGCTCACTATGGCGCTGGTACTTATACAACAGAGGAGCATCAAGGAACTATGAAGAATGAGCGTATTTTTAAAGTCATGCATCTCATAACGTTCTTGTTTTGTTTCATAATTCCGATGTTATTAACCTCTTGATTGTATTAATCTTGGATCCCATGAATTAATATATGTTGTGTTCTAATTGTTTGTTATGATTGTAAAGCCTGGCATTAAGTTCAGCATTCACTTGGGATACTTGCAATTAATAAAGCTACGAGGGATCTAACAAGTTCTACGTGAACTAACTAAAACAATCTGTTTAGCAATACTACATGCGCCGCATCTAGTTAAATAGATGCGACGCATCCTATCCTGTATAATATTTTATTTCGTATTTATTCCAGGCTCGATACAGCGTATCCTCTTCCATAGGATACGGCGTATCGACTGACCTAATGATTTTTAATTTTTAATTTTTGGGTTTTATTTTCTAACTACTAATGTAGTATGCAAGTTTGAACCTTCTTAACTCAGGTGTGTTAAAGCCTAGGTGGTATTTTAGATTCATGCACTTTTTGTGAAAACATTAATCATGAAGCTTAAACGTTCTCATCCACAAGAAAGTTGACTTTTGCTCATAAACGCAATGGAGGATCATTCCGAGCAAATATCAGGGAAGTTTCTACGTTCTAATTCTTTTATTTTCCAGTTTTTAACCTTTTACACAAACAACAAGGACGTTGTTTAACTTAAGTGGGGGAATGGAGAATTAGAACGCTTACTTGTCCTAAACTTTTCAAAATATGCTTAAAATACGCTTAATATATCAAAATTTAAAATTTTTTAGCATGTTTTTGTTTAAGTCTAAATTACATAACCGCACACATAACCTTATTTCTTCCAAAAAGCAAAAACTTTAGTGTGCTGGTGACTTGTAAACTTTAGAATTTGGCTTGTATACTATTCGAGACCACCATAATGAGTATTATTGATATAATTGGAGTGACTTGTCTAACTTGGTAAATTTCTAGGATTACACCCAAAAAGCCTTTATATGCTATGTGATATTAACTAACTTCATTGGTTAGTTAACCCCCGTATAAACCATTTCGTTTACTCTCACTTTTAGAGTAAGATACCCCTAGAAAAACCTTCAGAGCCATTCCTTTCGTTTCTTACACCTTTGTTAAAAATGTTTCGTTACACCTTTACACCTTAGCCTACCCTGTAGATTAAAATCTGTGGTTAATTACTTTAGGCAAAGTGTGTTTCCTTACATTACCTGTGTTCGCGTGCGTAATTCATTATCTTTGGTTAGGTCGGGAAATTGCACAATGCAATTGGAGTGAAGGTACATATTGTATATTTTTAGTTTATTTTTCGTGTGTTTACTACTTTCACTATTACAGTTATTTCTGAAAGTTATGAAAAGTATGGAAAAATTATCCGGAAAAATCGTGATAGAAAGGTTGTGAAATTTTACACATTAAAAAAAAATTGAAAAAAATAGAAAAGAAAAAGAAAGAGAAGAAGTTGGAAGTTTGTTTAACCAACTTATGTAAAGTTTTGTATTAAGTGGTAGATATCACCACTATTTGTTGTTGTATTATACTTATGGATTGAATGGGAGTTGGCCGTTATGGGAACACCAACTAAGGATTATTCTTTGTTTAAGATTTTATTGAGTATAATTCGTGTCTACCTAAAGCGTGAGTTACATGAGTCAAAAGCGTGAGTTATTCAATGATATGAGTCTTATTCATGGGATGGTTGGGAAGTAATTAACCACACTTAGGATTTTAATTTATTTGTTTGTTTATTTTTTATTTTACACCAATTTATATCCTAAATGTTATCCCTACCCAACCGTATTGTTATATTCGTTGTTAGCTTTCGAGCATCCGGATATGATGATGGCTAAGTAGGAATGTTAAATGTATGAATAAGGTAGTGACCATCCGAGTATTAGATTAATTGATTAACGCGCTAGCGATCTAGTGTGTGACTTGGTGACCATCCGTTATGCAAATAACGCGCCAGCGATCCGAGAAGTGCACTAGTGACCATCTGTTAGTTGAAGCGTCGAAGACTCGCGCTAGCGATCTACTAAGTTTGTGCAGGAAATGTTTGAACGAAGCTAGGTTTAACCCATAAGCCTCATAACCCTTTTTACCGCTTTAGACTTGTTACTCCTTAGCTTTAGTGGTGGAGATGCGTATACTTGTCAAGATTATGATAGAATATTCATCACAACTAAGCAACTAAACAATTTAGAATTGTTTTATATTGAAAAATTATTTTGTTTCTAACTCGTTAAGTGTTTGGTTGTGTGATTATGATAAGACGAATACGTGCATTAACTATAAAAATAAATCCTAATACCTTTTAGGATACATTTTCATAAGTAAAATCTAAGGTTTACTTGGGGACAAGTAAAGTTCAAGTGGGGGGATATTTGATGAACTCAAATAAGTACATATTATTATCATCATTTGTCCTATTTATTTGACTTGTTTTACTTTATTATGTATGATAATTGGTACTTTAATGTTTATTTTGGTGATTATCAGGTAAAAAAAAGGTAATAGGTGAAACTTGGCGATTTTGGACTAATTATGGAGCAAAACGAGCAAGATGTCAAAAGTCTACTGAAATCCAGAAGATGCGCCGTATCTCACTCAACAGATATGTCGCAATATCATACTTAGATGAATTCGAAGACCATTGCCTGACTTTGAAGAATGCGCCGCATGGAATTCTACCATGCGCCGCTTATGAAACTTTGGTCAACGAAGAAGATCAAGCTTGTTCTACTCCAGATACGCCGCATTATACTTCTGACATACGGCGTATCTCAATCAAGACTTCACCAGATACAATCCAAGATACTGAAGGACATGCGCCACATAAAGATTCAAGTTACGCCGCATCTAAAGGCGGTGTACGAATATCCCAGAATATATTAATCTTGGACCCTACGTGAAGTTAAGTACATGCGCCGCATCTGCTCATTACATGTTCCGCATCGTACCCTAAGACAAAAACTATAAATACCCCAAGACCTAGACGAATTTAGTGTGCAACAAAACCCTAAGGAGCCGAGTTCAGTCAAAGAAGTAACACAAGACACACCCCAAACGAAGATATTAGAGCTGTAAGAAGGTCCTGCATGTATTTAATTCATTAAGTAGTTTTGTTTTATTGTAATAGTACACTTTAATTCATCAGGATAGATGGGCAAATATATGTGACTACGGAAAATCATGCATTCCTCTTAAAATTGCTTTCCCATCGATTAAAGTTTATATGATGATGTCTTTGGTGACTTATGTTAGTGCTTTGATAATCTCTGTGTCTAGCTGAGTTTTGCGTCGGGTCGCCATGCCCCTTCCTCGCCTATTTTATCTGACGTCTTTGGATGAATAGGATAGACATAAGTAATCATTAAGGGTGGACCCGTCGATGTGATTAGAGCCAACGAGAAAGATTTAATTATATACACTTCATATAAAACTAGCAATAAAACAAGTGACAAGCTACTTAATTATCAGGACAGGTCTTCTTATTGTTTCTATTATCTATCTGTGTACATGTATGCTATTCGCTGATTCGTGCTCATTAGTTTAATTTACTGTTTAACAAACCAATCTGTGCCAGTCTCTCAGGCTGAACCCCCTTGCGCTAGATTAGGCTGTAAAACTAACTTAGGATATTAAAATACTCATTAGAATAATTAGATAAATCGTTCCACTCTTAGTGATCGACACTCTACTTACCATTATATACAAACTGACCGGGTACACTGCTCATTAAGTGTGTGTGTTATTAATAAGTCGGCTAAATATAAATTTAAAACTTGAGTAGGCATTAACACTGCTAAACCGCAACGACACATCACGCTCCATCATTAACACATCTGGAAGTGATGAGAATAGTATGAAACTTGTTGATTTGATGTACATAAAGTCAATGTTGCTGCAAAGATCAGATTGTACAAGAACTTTTGCTGATAAAGGATGCTGCATAACATAAAGATTCAACAAAAGGTTGCAGATCCACAATAATTCCAAGGAAGATCATATTCGAAATCCTCTAAGCATTTCGGAAGAAAGGAACTTGAAGATCATGGAGGATGAAGATCAAGTTAGGGGAGGATTGTTGGGAAATATTGTAACCAGACTTAAGTCTAGAATAGCTTAGTTAACTCGGGTAGATTGTTAAGTCTGCCAGTACTAAGTTAAGTCTGGCAGACACTAGTTAAGTCTGTTTATGTTTAGACTGTTAAGTCTGTTTTGCTTAACAAGTTAGATATCTTATGAGATATTCTAGGAAAGGATATGCACACGGTTAGATATCTTAGGAGAAGATATGCATGTATCCTTTCACACGTTTTGTAGAATTAGGGTTTCCTTGTAGTATAAAAGGAACCCTACGGCATTGAGTTCTATTCCAAGTTTTATAAACTTAATAAAAGTAAAAGTTAGTAATCCCTGTGTTATTCTTACTGCTTGTGTTAATATTCCGCATTAACATCAAGTATACATTGTTCTTAAGAGTTTCTCATATAAATACTTTGGATTTATTCAAGGTGTTTATTGTCTTACAAAGGCTACTTAGATCCAGAACTTTGGACCTACAGTTTCTTAGGGCTCTATATCTCAAATGAAGAGAAAAGGTCACCTCCATTGAAGAGTCAAAGAACTTGGCGACGTTATCACTTGATAAACTAGTAGCAAACTTGAAAGTTCATAAAACGATAATCAAGAAAGATTCTGATATTGTTAGAAGTAAAGGAGAGAAAGTAAGGTCTATAGCAATAAAAGCCAAGAAGGAGTCTAGTGTTGAAGAAAGCTCGGCTTCCGATAGTGAAGACGAAGAGTATGCCTTGGCGGTTAGAAACTTTAAGAAGTTCTTTAGGAGAAAGGGTAGATTTGTGAGACCACCTCGTGACAATAAGAAGTCATTCTCAAAGAACCAAGAGGACAAGAAAGGAAAGAGTGATAGGAAATGCTTTAGATGCGGAGATACTAATCACCTCATCAGAGAATGTCCTAAATAACCGAGAATTAAGAACCAAAGAGCGTTTGTAGGAGGTTCTTGGAGTGATAGCGGTGAGGAAGAAGAGGAGAAGCCAAATGACGAAGCATGTCTCATGGCTCACACTTCAAACAATATATGCTTGGGAATCGACTTGGAGCCCGATGAATGGGTCAAGGATAGTGGATGCACTAATCACACGACGGGGAACCGAAGTCTATTCTTAACATGCAAAGCTTACAACGGAGGTAATGTCACTTTCGGTAGCAAACTTAAAGGCAACATAATAGGCAAAGGTACGATTTCTCAAAACTCCCTTACTATTAGAAATCTTGAGCATGTAGATAACTTAGGATTTAACTTGCTCAGTATTAGTCAAATGGTAGATAATAAGTGTAGAGTAATATTCTCTGAAGAGGGTATTGAGATCACTAAGAATGGCAAAGTCATAGGCAAAGGAGTTAGGAAAAATGGCTTATTTGTGATAAAAATAGGAGATAAGGCTCAGGATAAGATTTATCTAGCAACTATAGATGATAATTCCACTCTATGGCATAGAAGATTAGGTTACGCTAACATGCGTTTGATACAATCTGTAACACCCCCATTTTCACATATCACAACGGATTTAGATCTGGGGTATTACTTCATGGATCACAGTCGCAATAATAGAAAACGACTCGAAAAGAGACGTTTTTAGAAAATGAGTTATCATTCATTAAAATATCAGAGTTTTTATAAAGGAGAGGTTCCGTAAATCAATGTGTGAATGTAGAGTTCTGAATGATAACAGGTTTGAAAGTCCTCCAAGTTCAGTGCCACTTCGTGCCATAGGTATGTAATGGGCTAAGTTACCTAGGATACATGCTTAAAAGTCAAAACTAGGGTTGAGTGAGAATCATAGGTTTAAGTGGTAATGTGAATACAAGTTCCATAGTGTTCAGTTGTTACATCCTTCAAGGAAATGTAGTGTTTATGGTAATTGAAATGCATATACAATTATCATGAAAAGAGTGTTATTGTACTAAGCTCATGACATCGCACGTTAACATGTCCAGGTCATGGGGCACTGCAGACCCTTACATGACGGGACGTAATAAGGATTAACTTGCCAAGGTTAATCCTAATGGTGTTTTCAAATATAGTACTTATTGGTACCCGACTAGGGCAAAGCAACGGGAGTTGTCAAACTTTAATAGATCTATTCACTATATTCGCGTTCACTCGCAAGTGATTATAGTTCATGAAATTTGGGTGTAATGTAATAGTGGCATAGAAGGTACTCGTGCAATAAACAAAGAAAAAGACTTGTATTCGGTTAAAGCATGTATCCCCCTCACATGGTTTGTAAAGCATTTAAAAGTGAGGCTATAAAAACTCACCTAGGCTTAAGGAATTCTAATTGATGTCAAAAGTGACTCAGACACTAGACTGCTCACTCACGTATCCTGGGGTATTGTAGGTATGTGTGTATGTCAAGTCTTAGTTATCTTATTTAGATTTCTCGAGTAATCAATCCTAGGGTTTCTAATATTAGTTACAACGTAACACCGTTCGGGCCATCATAATCCAAAGGTATATAACCCCTCACATGAAGCTCCCTAGTATTGTATTATGTAGCTTAATACTTAGATCATAGATATAACATAACACCGTTCGGGCCATCATAATCTAGATGTATATAACCCCTCACATGAAGCTCCCTAGTATTATGTTATGTTGTTAAGTATTTAAATTATAGATATAACATAACATCGTTAAGTTTATATATTTACAATATCTACCCTAAACTAACATACTTATATATTTTAGACTTTTAACTTTCTAGACTTTTTAAATTTAGTCCCTATGCTTATATATTTTAAGAAAATGACAGAAATGACCCTTAGACTTAGTAGTTTTCAAAAATTACCATTTATACCCTTAACTTAATAACTTTTACAAATCTAGTCCTAAACGTTTATAAATATATTAACTTTTATCCTTAGGTTATATAACTTTGCAAAATAGGTCCTTCTACCTACTACTTCTAAGAAATGTCAAAAATAGTCCCAAGACTTAATATTTTCAGAAAGTTACCCCTATGCATGGAAAACTTTGCAAAACTAGTCCTAAAACCATGCAAACTATATTTTTATGAAACAAAAGAGTTTCTAATATTGAAATCGCTTATCTAAACTCGTTAAGGGTTTAGTATCTCCAGTTTGCAATTTACGTAAATTCGATTTTCATATATCTTGCAACGATGGCTGGTGGCTAGGTTTTTAAGGTGCGTTTGATTAAAACCCTAACTGTTCTTGTTAGGGTTTTCTTGTTCGATTATTGTGGGTTGCTACATGCTGCTTTTTGTTATTCGTGGTTTTCAATCATTGTTAGTGTCTTGTTCGTGGGTTAAGAGAGATGGAAAAGGGTTTTTTGAACAATGATAGTGCTCCTAAAGGGGTGCAATCTGTTAGCAAATCGTTGAGTGGAATTGGTGATGTGAATATGAATAAGGGTTTTTTGACATCTACTAGTGCGACCAAGGACGTGAAACGTGTGGGTAATGTTGCTAGTAATGTATCGAACCATGGTGAGGAGAACATTGCATCGATCTTAAATAATTTTAAGGATTCTATGGATAAGTTGGGTGGCAATGTTAATGCTGATGCAAGTGAGGTTTGTAATGCATTCAAAGTTGATACGAATGTTGATTCTGCTACGGGATTGGGTAAATCTACTCCTAAGGTTGGTATCGTTGTTAATGGTGATGGTAGTGTTAATGGTGATGGTCCTAGTAATCAGCCTCCACGTGAATCGGCTGGTCCTATTATTTCTGATTGGAGTGTGGATGATGGTGATATTAACTTGTCTACGTTAGTGGACAAGAATGTGTCTTCTGGTCCTAAAACATCTTATTCAGCCCCAACGACTTGTGGTACTAGTGAGGGCAAAGGTAATGTTAGTGGAAAGGAGCAATCGTTTGCTTCTTTGCTTGGTGCCAATAGTACTTCTCGTAAGGTGAATTTTAGGCAGATGGTTAATGAAGATCGGGTTCCTAACCATGATACTAAACTCCCTAAGGAGGCGATGGAACCCGTTTTAGGTCGGTATGAGAACACTCTTGTTGGGTACTTCTTAGGAAAAGCTATAGCTTTTCCAATTGTGCAGAACTATGTTACTAATACGTGGAAGAAATTTGGCGTGCAAAAGATTATGAAGAATGAAGCGGGTGTTTTCTTATTTAAGTTCTCTTCTAAGGACGGATTGGAGCAGGTGCTCCAACAAGGCCCGTGGTTAATCCGTCATTCACCTCTTATTCTTAGGAAATGGTCTCTTAATGTTCCCCTAACCAAGAATGAGGTAACTACGATTCCTGTTTGGGTTAAATTACATAATGTGCCTATAGTTGCTTATTCGGAGGTTGGTTTAAGCTTGATTGCTACTCAAGTGGGGAAACCGGTTATGTTGGATTCATTTACATCTTCTATGTGTGTTGACTCGTGGGGTCGGATTAGTTATGCTCGTGCGTTGGTTGAAGTGTGTTCAAATTCAGAATTGAAAAAGGAAGTTAGTATGGCTATTCCATTGGAAGATGATAGTGGTTATTCGACGGAAATCATTCGTGTCGAATATGAATGGACACCTCCTCATTGCAACGTTTGTAAGATATTTGGTCACACACTTAGTGAGTGTCCAAAACAAGTGAAAGAGGTGGTTCATAAGGTTTCTAATGGGGTGACTAATGCATTGAATCAGGTGATTAATAACGATGATGGGTTCACAGAGGTAAAGAACCGTAAGAATAAAGGTAAGAGTGTGGTTTCTACGTCTCAACCTAAGCCAATTGGAGGGGTTAAACTCTCCAAGCCTAAGACTAATTTTTGGAGACCTAAAGTCACGACAACTTCTAATCAGGTTGGTACCAAGAAAGATTCAGATCCTAAGGGTGTTCAGCAGGCTTCTACTTCCCATGTTAAATCTGGTAAGGACCCACAGTCTTCTAACTCTTTTGGTATCTTGGAGTCATTGGTGGATGAGGATGTTCTTGGTTTTGTTAGCAATGGTAAGGGGTCACAAGATCAGCCTATTAGTAACATGGATTCACAGGTGCCGGGTGAGGCTTCTAAGTCGTCTACTATCCCATCTTCTACTACTTCTGCACCTAAAAAGGCGTTGGAGTAGTCTACTATCCCTTCTCCGAGTACTTCTGCATTGAAGAGGGGTAACCCATTTTCTAAGGTGGGTGAAGTAGTTATTTCTGATAGTGATGAGGATGAGGTGTATGAGCCGAATGATTATTTGGGAGATGATTATTTTTCAGATGAGTATGCGGCTCAAGTAAACGACTTACCGGAACAATTCAAGGAGTTCAAGCTTCAAGGACGTGCTGGGAAGTAGTATTTTATTTTATTTTGTTTTTTCATAAGATTGGCATGTCATCTTATGTTGTTTATTGATTGTTTTAGTTGTTGGTTGCTAGTGGTTCATTTATGGCCTGTCATAAATGATCTAGGGTAGTTCAAGCGGTTGCTTGAGGTTAATGTGGTACTTCAGCCACATTCCATTGTACTTTCAACGTTTTATTGGTTAATATATTTTACCGGGGTGGAAGGTCCCTTTTACCCAAAAAAAAAGAGTTTCTAAGCTTATGGATTACTAATATTAGCTTAAATAAGTTTCCTAAACTAGCTTATAGCTTATGGTAAGGGATTTTAGCATATAATTAGCAATTCGACATTAATTAGGGTTTCAAAAAGAAAACTAGCAAATGAAAAAGATCAAGGCTTAGGCAAGGGTTCCTAGGTGATCTAATACTCCTAATAACTATCCTAGGACTGTACTAAAGCTTATTGAACTAGTTTAGAGCTTACGTGATCAAGAAATGGGGCAAGCGTGAGTTTAGGGTTTTCTCGGTGGGAAAACCATTTGATAACGCTCTAATTATACATATTTCTTGAGCATTATATTATATATTTTATGATCTTTTGATGTGAACTTTTGGTATTTAATAGCATAAAATGAATGTAGGTTCACTCTCGGATGTTCTGAGCATGATACATCACAAAAACCTACTATTTCGCCACTTGAAGTAAATAAATAAGAAGTCTTCTATGATTAGCTTTTCATGCAAGCCAAGTGCGCCGGTTTCCCAGCTATGTGCGCCGCACTTACCTCTCGGTCAAAGGAAGTCAATAAGTATAATTTAAATAAAAGTGCGCCGGTCTTATAAAGAATGTGCGTCGTACTTCCTTGCATTTATGAAACTTTGGCGCCGAGAAAATAGCCAAGTGCGCCATACTCACTATCGATGTGCGCCGTACTTCGCCTATCAGATAGCCTATAAATAGAGCTCATTTGCAAGCATTTGAACTCTCCACTCTATAATCAATTTACACTATGTTAAGGTCTGAAGTACTCTATGATCCAGAGCCATTCGCAGGGGTGAACGAATCAGAACAGGGGGTGTTATATACTTGTTGGTGTTGAATTCTTGGTTACTTGTGACACTTGTGTAATCCATTTGATCAATCCAATCTGTATGTCTCTTGTTTACTATTTAATCACTTCTGTTGTTATGAACTCATTAGCCAATAGAGGCTAAACCTCTTGTGATTGCTTGGATATGTGAATATAATAAAGCGACTTATGATTATGTTTTGATCTCTACCAATTTCAAGTTTATATTGCAAACTATTTCATCTCCAGTCTTATTATGTTTATTTATTGAAACTGGTTGAATATAAAGTGTTCGGATAGGTCGAAAGAACCAACTTGTTAAACGCAATTCTAGGAACTTGTCTGCGTTTCTAGTCTTTGAAAGTAGAAATCCACTTAGAAGAATCAATAATAATCTAGACTTGATATGGAATACTATTTCGAGAGAAATCACTTAATGGGTAGATATGAATCTTGAATTGAACCTATAAATTATGAAATTGCTCTTTTGATGAAAATAGCTTTCTTATAAGTTGTGCTCCTTTATCAAACTGAGATCAAACATAAGCATTGTCACTAGATTATCTAAGCTATCTAAGCAATCATTCATTTTAATATTTGAATTCCTCATATTATCATAATCGTTACTTGTCTTGTTTTACTAATCATTTATACTTAATCCGAACGAACTAAGTCCCTGTGGATACGACCTGGTCTTACCTTAATCTAATACTACCAACGGGGGTTATACTTTACCCGTGTGTTTGGTTTATTAAAATTGGTGAAACTAGCATTATAAATTTAAAGCTTTCCTTACACATCAAAGTTTTTAGCGCTGCTGCCGAGGACTTAAATTTGTTCCTTAAGTATTTTCGAAGTAAAATTAGCAAACAAAACCAAAATTTCTTCAAAAACCAAATCACTCTGTTCTTCTGTTGCAGAAAGCACGCCGCACAAACATACTTGTACGCCGCACTTATACACGAAACACACACATGCCGCCGTACTTATCACCAAGTACGACTCACTTACTTGAATCTGTAACGTTTTTCTTAAAATTCACAAACCTTTTCATAAAAACCAAAAAGAATCATATTTTTCACTATCTTTTGAGATTAATCTTCTCGGTAAAAATAACACCGCCGTACTTACACACAAGTACGCCGAACTTAGCAATATCACACAAGTACACCGCACACTATTCTGTGTATGCCACACTCACTTACTCAAAAAACGAAATTTGTCACACTGATTTAAATTTAGCTCTCTATCTTTGAATGCACACTCGTTTAACTGAAACTGATCCCATTTCACCTATATCAGAGCCTGAAAGAACTTTAAACAAAAGAAAACGTAATAACAAAAGAGTTCCTTTTTCTCAAAAAGATGAAAGACCCGAACAACCTCGTGTTCACCACAAACATGTTGACGATATCTCAAACTTCAGATTTTTCATCAAATTAATTCAAATTTACGATCCAATGGATGACGCTGACAATGAACCGATGTGGGCTAACGATCGTATCATTGCACCTACCCCTGGACCAGCTATTACCATTCCTGAAACCGCAAATGAATTTGCAATCAAAGGAAATCACTTGACTCTTGTCAAGGGAAATAAAACTAATCCTCACAAACACATTCATGAATTTCAGAGTGTATGCGATATGTTCAAATACGGAGCTACCGAAACTGAAGCGGTAAGACTCATGATGTTTCCTCTATCTTTAACGGGAGAAGCTAAAACCTGGCTTGACGAACTCGATGAAGGAACCATTGAATCATGGGACGAATTTTGTAATGCTTTCTTTAGTAGATTCTTTCCACCAGCTCTATTCGATAAACTTCTCGGAGAAATCCGAGGATTCTTACAACATGAACATGTAAATCTCACCGAAGCCTGGCTTCGAATGAAAGAACTGCTAAGAAACTGTCATGGACATGGTTTAACAAAAGGCAATACAATCAAAATCTTTTACCATGGTCTTGATGAAATAACTCAAGAAGCTTTAAACGCGGCAGCCGGTGGTATATTTCTATATAAAACACCAAATCAAGCGTATCAACTCCTTGAAGACAAAGTCGTGCTTAAACTCGATTGGGCCAAAGAACAAAAACCGAAAACCTCTCTTTGTAAAACTGTTGCTTTCGCTGATGAAGGCAGTTAATTATGATACTGACAAAATTATGGCAAGAATGGATGTCATGGCAATTAAAATGGATGCTCAATACAAAGAAATAAAAGAACAACGTGAAAGTTGTAATCATTGTTGCGGAAACCACGCGACCGCAAATTGCAGTGATGATGACACACCTATGTCACGTGAAGAAGAAGCTAAATTTATGAATACATTTTGACGCACCTGTTACTACGAGAACTATCGTGATCGTGATGGTGAACGATGGAGACCTGGTATAAAAAACGAATATAATCGAGAACCTTTCAAGCGAACAAACACTGATGAAAAGCCAGACGTTCAAACATAATTGGATGATTTTATTAAAGCACAAAAATCGACAAACCTTTTTATGAAAGACACATTCATGGATCTAAAAGACAAACTTGAGTCCTCTACTCGAAATCATCAAGACTCAATTCAAAATTTGGAAGCCAAATTCGACAGATTTGCTGAAAAGCAATCAGGTCGAGCTTCTGGATCTCTTCCTAGTAACACTCAACCAAATCCTAAGAATAACAAACCTTATCAACCACCACAAGCTCGACATGAGCATGTGAATGCTATTACCACAATAAATGGTACTTCTTATGATCCACCATATGATCCTAGTCAAACTCAACAACCGGTTGAAGTTTTCACTGATGATGAAGAAGAGGATGAACTTGTTCCTCGAAAGGAAACTATAACTCCTGAAATACCAATACCCAAACCCTACAAACCCAGAATTCCATACCCTCAACGCTTAAGAAAAGAAAAGATGGAAGCCCAGTACGGAAAAAATTTCTTGACATAATTCGAGCTATTTGAATTAATGTTTCTCTTGTTGATGTTTTATCCGAAATGCCCAACTATGCGAAATTTCTTAAAGAACTTGTTAGTAACAAAAGTAAGTCCGGACAAATTTCAGCAACTTTCCTTAATGAAGAATGTCCAACAATCGTTCAGAACAAAATTCCACCAAAACTCGGAGAGCGAGGAAGTTTCTTGATTCCTTGTACTTTAAGTAAAACATTCTCATGCAATGCTTTAGCCGATCTTGATGCTAGCATTAATTTGATGCCATATTCTCTCTATGCTAAATTATCCATATGAAACGCTTAAACCTACTAAGATGAGTGTAAGGTTAGCTGACCGATCATTCCAATATCCTGTTGGGATCGCTGAAAACATGTTAGTTGAAGTTGGAAAATTCACCTTTCCAGTTGATTTTGTTATCCTAGAAATGGAAGAAGATAGCAAAGTAACCTTTTTCTCCATATAGCCGATGCAATGATTCGAGTAAAACAGAAACAACTCAATTTAGGAATTGGCAAAGAAAGAATGATTTTTTCCATAGATAAGGCTATGAAACACTCTTACTCTAATGATGACACATGCATTAGAATTGATGTTATCGATGAAATTCTTCAGGAAGATTTCGATGAACTGCTAAATGAATTTAATCAATTACTATACTCAGTCGATGGAACAATTCCTGAAGACGAAGTCATAGCTGAATATGATCAATTCATGGCTATGACTGTTGAAGATAAAAATGAAAGTTCCAATGACGAGGATAATAATGAAGAAGAACCATCATTTGAGAAAATAATATTTGACACTGAACATACAGTTAGAAACTCTATTGAAGAACCACCAACTGATCTCATTCTCAAACCATTACCAGACCATTTGGAATATGTTTTCTTGGAAGGAGAATCGTTACTTCCAGTCATAATTTCATCTAAACTCTCTGATAGAAAGAAAGTAAAATTGACTTCAGTTCTCAAAAACCACAAAAGAGCCTTTGCTTGGAAAACAAGTGACATACCTGGAATTTGTCCATCTTTCTGTAAACACAAAATTCAGTTAATGGATGATAAGAAACCAGTGGTTCAAAAAGCAAAGAAGACTGAATCCGAATATGAAAGAAGTTGTCAAGAAGGAAGTTGTTAAACTCCTTGACTCAGGAATCATCTATCCTATAGCAGATAACCCATGGGTAAGTCCTATTCATTGTGTACCTAAGAAAGGTTGTATAACAGTAGTAACAAATGAAAATGACGAACTTGTCACAATTAGAACTGTCACAGGTTGGCGCGTATGTATTGACTATAGAAAACTAAATGACGCTACCGCAAAAGATCACTTTTCTCTCCCATTCATGGACCAAATGTTAGAAAGACTAGCAGGAAATGAATATTTCTGTTTTCTAGACGGATTTTCTGGTTATTTCCAAATACCAATCGATCAAATGGATCAAGAAAAAACAACATTTACATGTCCTTTCGGAACTTATGCTTATCGACGTATGCCCTTTGGCTTATGTAATCCACCTGCTACCTTTCAAAGGTGTATGATAGCAATTTTTCATGATATGATTGAAGAATCCGAGGAAGTTTTCATGGATGATTTTTACAGTTTTTGGAAATTCTTTCGATAAATGCCTAGGTAATTCAGATAAAATGCTTCAACGTTGCGAAGACGCAAATCTTGTACTTAATTGGGAAAAATGCCACTTCATGGTAAAAGAAGGGATTGTGCTCGGACACAAAGTGTCAGGAGCAGGACTTGAAGTTGACAAAGCAAAAATTGATCTAATATCAAAAATTCCACCTCCTACTAATGTAAAAGGCATTAGAAGTTTTCCAGGACATGCAGGTCTCTATCGACGATTTATTAAAGATTTCTCAAAAATTGCTCGACCTTTAACTAAACTTCTAGAAAAGGACGTTACCTTTGAATTCGATGACGAATGTCAAAAAGCTTTCGAAACTCTAAAAGAAAAACTCACATGTACACCAATCATAATAAGTCCAAATTGGAATTTACCATTTGAATTAATGTGCGACGCAAGCGATTTTACAGTTGGAGCTATTTTAGGACGAAAAGATGGTAGACATTTCTATCCTATCTACTTTGCTAGCAAAACGCTCAACGCTGCTGATGCGTGGTTTTGCGACCTACGCAGTAGGTTTTTCTTCTCAAGGGATCTTGAGAAGCTTGCAATCCCCACCAGGCAGTGTACCTGACCGATGTAGTATAGTGTAGTGGCAAGTACTGGGGGATTGATCGTTCTCTCGGGGAATAGTGTCATTAGGATTGAAAACTACTCTAATTTAGGTCTAAGGGTGAGGGATGATTCTTTTTGTATTTTTATATTTTATAGAAAGCAAGTAAAATCTCGGGTATTTGGAAGAGTGGGCGGAATTAGTTGGTAGTAAACTAACCCAAATAACTACAATTGCAAAGAAAATAAAATAACAAGAAAATTAAAGTGGTTGTGAAACTTATATGGAGAAAAGTGTGTTTACTTAGATTTCCTTACTCCCTAGCTATCTTTTACCGGTTAATTGGTTTGTTACAATTGTGTGGATGACGGGTTTTATTCCTTAATACCATTCGTAGGGCCGTGTACGATCTTCCCTAACTCTATAAGCGCAAACTTCATTCTATAGCGACACGTTTAGTATCCAAACTATGAAATCACTAGTAATTACTCATGCATTAAATACAACCAAATAATCGTAGTACACATCCGATTTATGTTTCTTAAGACATTCAAGCAAGTCACCAATTGGAAGTAAGCCAGTTTTCTTAAGCCTAACATCGACATCACCCACCCACAACAATTAATAACAAACCAACAACAAGTAATCAATAGCTAGGTTTCATTAGATCTAAGCAAACACAAGAGAAACCTAGCCTAGCATGTTAATTAAAAGACAAGCATCAGATATAATCATGCAACACATAGACATATTGAATGATTTGATGGAAGACTTATCTTTAATTAATCATAGATGAAACAAGGGTGAAAATCCCTCGAAAAAGGCTGAGAATTCGAGCTAGGGTTTATCCCTAACATTCTCCCAAAAGTTGCACACTAATGAATGAAAATTGGAAAAGTATATATAAATTTTATATTCTGACGGCGTCAGGCTTTAGGTTCTGACGCCGTCAACCCGCCGTGTTTAGGGTTGTCGGATCACCTAGATCCACTTCTGACGCCGTCACCTTGTAAATGTGTCTGGGCCGTCTCTCTTTAGCTTTACACCTCACGGCCTACTTTTCTTAACGTCCAAAATGCAATGTTTTTGAGAATTCCTCCTGAAAGTACCTAAAATTACAAAAGGAACGATTTAAGGCAATATTTGATCATAAAACAACGCTTTAGGGATTAAATGACCCCCTAAAAGCATAACACTTTTTGCCTCATCAAATACCCTTACACTTGAGATTTGCTTGTCCTCAAGCAAATGCGCTTGTATTCCAATCAAAATATGAGCTAGGGGTCATTTAACACTAATATAAAAGTAATTACAACAAATAGGTATATCAGCCTAGTCATAAAAAGCACGGAAATCATACACTAGCCCTTAGCAAATAGATTACCATAGGCTTGGGAAAGGATCAAAAACCTCCTCCATTTGGCGTAAGCACCTAAGATAAACTATCAAAGAGGGCTTTTCAAGGGTTGTAATGTTAGGTGTAGGGATATGATAAACACGGTTTGTTGGAATAAAGGATATTTTTAGTGGTGGCGAGTTAACTATCTTCATCAAATACATGCACAATGTGGCGTTGCTAAGCCAAGACTCGACTCAACTTAAGCTTAAAAGAAAATAACAAAAACATAAATAAACANTTGTTTTTTTTTTTTTTGCATACCCATGAGTCCCAATCGTCCCAACACAATATCTACAAGATATGACTCGACTTAGCAACCATGTAATCAATAAGACAATTAACTAAGGGTTTAAACAAATGTTGTCACAATAATGCACTAAAGATGAGTGCATACAAGGTAGGCTAAGGCGATTTGGGTGTACATTTGGGGTGGATTGTAATCAAATTCTTCCTTTAAGTAAAATGCTTAAAGTTAGAAACGAAAAGATAGGCACTGAGGGGTATACTAGGGGTATCATGTACTAAAAATGAGTACAACGCCAAGGGTGTGGGAAAATTACTTGACCAATGAAGTCAATGTAATCATAATACGGGTGTAAAACAAGGGTTTATCCTAATGCCTCTTATCATGTAGTAAATCTAACTATACGAATGTAGTCTCACTTATGGATTTGGGATGGTCACTAACGCAAGTTGTAGAATCTAAATACTACCGGTACAAACTTAGTAGATCGCTAGCGCGAGTCTTTCAACTAACGGATGGTCACTAGTGCACTTCTTGGATTGCTGGCGCGTTATTTGCATAACGGATGGTCACCAAGTCACACACTAGATCGCTAGCGCGTTAGTCAATTAATCTCACACTCTGATTGTCACTACCTTATTCATAAAATTTTGAATGGTACGGTTTTTGTGATAGTAATACAACTTCCTATCCATGAGACGCTTATTATGCCTAAAGTTTCACTCCTATATGTTGTAAAAAAATTTAAATTTGGCGCTAAAATTGCCCTAACAAATATTCCTCTCAGTTTTATTACACATCTACCATTAAACAAAACAAAAATCAAGCGTAATAGCATTTTCTAAGGTGTCTTCATTTACCCCTCCCTACACATAAACCGAACATTGTCCCCAATGTTCACTTAAAAGATGTAAAAGTAAAGAAAATGAAAGAATGTAACAAATACTCCCCTGATTCGTTTGGTGTGGATCGAGTGGTAACATGGTTAGATCTTCTTCCAAGATGATGTGATATCTTCAAGATTAAAGCGACGCCAAAAACTTGATGTCATGAACTAAATGCCATGTTCATCTTCTTGTCCAATATAACCTGTTAAACCTGAGAAAACAAATCTAGGCAAACCTTGCGTAAACTCGGCCGTAAAATCTATATAAGGATATAATGCTTGTGGAATGAAAGTTTGCAGATTCCTGGAATTAAAGATGCAGTAAATTTCATAATCCCTTTAGAAAACTAAATTATAAAAACTTTTCTGGAATCAGTGCCTGACGCTGTCAGGTTGTAAAGCCTGACGCCGTCAGAACTGATCTGACAGAATTCTTATGTTTAGTTTCCGGAAAATTTCTGGAAAAACAAATACCTTAATTTCTGGAATCCTGCAAAATTTCATTATGACTCGATACAAGCATTTGACTCAAACAAATACTAATATGTATGTTCATTTTATATTGTTACGATTCATGTTCAACTCGTTCTTATAAACAAATTTAGATTTCCCTTACACTTATCTTTTGCAAAATACATTTATATGTAGTTAAGACGAAGTTAAAAACTAAATTAAGCATTTTCACAATTTAATTTGAAGCATGAACCATTAACAATAAAAATAAAACATACATACGGAAACAAATAAAATCAAATAAACAAACAAACAAAACAAATAAAGCTTGGGTTGCCTCCCAAGAAGCGCTTTTCTTTATTAACGAGTCTTGTAGCTAGACTCAAAGTCACTCCTATTACGTGACTTCATCTCGTGATATGACGTACCCCTGATAGATATAATCTTTGCTATCATGGGGGTGATGTTTCAACCGTTCCACATTCGCACTCACCTCTCCTCCTCTTTTGCTGCTCAAGGTTACCACCCCATTCCGTCCTAGGCTTTTGATTGTGAATGCTCCATACCACCAGGGACTTGGTTTGTTGGGAGGTGCTTTTATTTTTCAATGTCGTAGGAGCACTAAGTCTCCTTCTGTAAACTTCAAAGGGTTCTCGTCCTGCTCATCACCCTCCTTAGAATCCTTATCCCTACCCTTACGTTCTCTAGCCTCGGCATCTTTGTAATCCTTAATCCTTGTCTTCCATGCAAGGATTTTCTCTCAAACATGACCACGAGGTGCGCTAGAGTCTGCTTTCATCTTCTTTTGTAGAATGATTTCCCTCAAATAACGAGGGATCGTTGGGAAGCTTATCGCTTTCTTCCCCTTTTTAATCCGGATAGTGCTACTTTTGTAATCGATTTGTGCCTTAGCTGTAGCAAGAAATGGTGCCCCAAGAATGATTGGCATGTTCATATCATCTCTATCAACGATCATGAAGTCGACTGGATACATAAATCTAGCAACGTTGACTAACACATCTTCTGCTATTCCTAACGGGTATTCATAAGAATGTTTTGCAAAGGAGAGTTTGGTGTGGGTGATGGAAGGTGGTTTGTTGGTTAACTGAACATAAATGGATAAGGGCATCAAACTTATGTCGGAACCTTGGTCAGCCACTGCATCCAGATACTTGAGTTTCCCTATACCGTATGGTACTTCGAAGACCCCATAGAATTCTTGCTTCGCGACTATCTTCTATTTCATGAGGCTCCCGTATAATTGTCCCCCGGGTAGCGTGTCAGATTTATCATCCGGTGTCGTCTTTTTGGGCTCCTTTTTTGGCAGATGAATACGTCGATAGTTTCTTATCCAATCGTTTATAGTTTCCTTGTTTATTTCGTGCTTCAAGTAGTGCCTTACTTGTTGCGATTTTGGTGGTTCTTCCATCGGGTGCTTACTAGAAAGCGCCTCCTCTCCCCTGTCTAAATTGCATTTGATAGCTTTAGTGTTTCCACTACCATGTGGAATGAGGTCGATGTTGTTACATTCCTTAGTTATCAACTTCCCCCTTCCTTCACTGTTGCCCTCATGGACGATCGATATGGTATTAACAAATTTGGTGTTGGGGTTATTGACGTCTCTTCGCACCAACACTTTCTTGGGGGCTTTTGTTTTTGTGTATTCTTTCAATAGATTCATCATTTCAGCCATTTTCTCTTGCATTTCCTCCTTCTGTCTGTAAATGGCCTCTTCGAATCTTGCTAACCATTCGGAATGTGTCTACATATACTCTCTCATTCGATCTTCGAACTCTGGACTAAGTACCTGAGGAGGTGGATTTGGTTGAGCATGTTTATAGAAGGATTCCACACTTTCCCTAGGAGGTGATTCAGAAAATGGTGTCGGCCTTATGCCTGAGATGGAGTTGACAGTTTCTCGTTGTGGACTTAGGCGTCTCTTTTTTCTTTCCAGTAGATCGTCGACCCTTTTCTCAAGTTCACCAAGGCCTTCTTCAGAAAGTTGAGAAGCCTCAGCCGAATTTACAATACGAGTAGTCTCCCACACCTCATTATTGTAGAGTGCAAGCTCGTTAATGATTTCCCATGATTCCTCAGCGTTTCTGTCACGTAATTTGCCCCCGGCGGCTTAATCAATGAGGCGCTTGGTGTGGTAATTAAAATGGTCATAGAAGATTTGGATTTGGAGCCAGAGATTTATGCCATGGTGAGGGACTCTTTGAAGTAGGTCTTTGAATCGGGTCCATGCCTTGTAGAGGGTTTCGCCTCGAAGTTGTTCGAACATCAAGATGTCATTCCTTAACTTGGTAGTCTTCCTTGGTGGGAAGAATTGAGCAAGGAAGAAAGTGGTGAGATCATCCCAAGAGGTGATGGACCCTTCAGGTCGACGTTCTAGCCATTGACTAGCTTGGTCTCACAGAGAGAATTGGAAGAGATGCAATCGGGTCGTCTCTCGAGTGATAACATCAAGGTCTATGGAGTCTACGATCTTAAGGAAATCCTTGAGGTATTGATTTGGATCTTCGGAACGAAGTCCATGGAATGCACATCCGCTTTNAAGATGTCATTCCTTAACTTGGTAGTCTTCCTTGGTGGGAAGAATTGAGCAAGGAAGAAAGTGGTGAGATCATCCCAAGAGGTGATGGACCCTTCAGGTCGACGTTCTAGCCATTGACTAGCTTGGTCTCACAGAGAGAATTGGAAGAGATGCAATCGGGTCGTCTCTCGAGTGATAACATCAAGGTCTATGGAGTCTACGATCTTAAGGAAATCCTTGAGGTATTGATTTGGATCTTCGGAACGAAGTCCATGGAATGCACATCCGCTTTGCACCAACCGGATGGTGTCGGATCTCAAGGGAGACACATTGGCTCCTTGAGTGAGCTCAATGGTGTTTCGATAGCCTTGGTGGCTAGGACGGGAGTACTCTCCTATAGTACGGGTTCTAGGAGGTGGGTTTGGTTGTTGTATGTTTTGTTGTGGTGGGTTGTTGGGATCAAAGATATTACCTCCTTCCATGATGTCGGATAGTAATGGTTACGAACAAAGAAACGAAGAAAAAGATAGACAAAAGAAAACCAAAAAAAAAACAAAAATCTCACTAGAAAGGAATCTAATGAGTAGACCTAAGTAAAAATAAAATTTCAACCTAAGCAATAACTATTCCCCGGCAGCGGCGCCAAAAACTTGATGCGTGGTTTTGCGACCTACGCAGTAGGTTATACTTCTCAAGGGATCTTGAGAAGCTTGCAATCCCCACCAGGCAGTGTACCTGACCGATGTAGTATAGTGTAGTGGCAAGTACCGGGGGATTGATCGTTCTCTCGGGGAATAGTGTCGTTAGGATTGAAAACTACTCTAATTTAGGGCTAAGGGTGAGGGATGATTCTTTTTGTATTTTTATATTTTATAGAAAGCAAGTAAAATCTCGGGTATTTGGAAGAGTGGGCGGAATTAGTTGCTAGTAAACTAACCCAAATAACTACAATTGCAAAGAAAATAAAAAAACAAGAAAATTAAAGTGGTTGTGAAACTTATATGGAGAAAAGTGTGTTTACTTAGATTTCCTTACTCCCTAGCTATCTTTTACCGGTTAATTGGTTTGTTACAATTGTGTGGATGACGGGTTGTATTTCTTAATACCATTCGTAGGGCCGTGTACGATCTTCCCTAATTCTATAAGCGCAAACTTAATTCTATAGCGACACGTTTAGTATCCAAACTATGAAATCACTAGTAATTACTCATGCATTAAATACAACCAAATACTCGTAGTACACATCCGATTCATGTTTCTTAAGACGTTCAAGCAAGTCACCAATTGGAAGTTAGCCAGTTTTCTTTAGCCTAACATCGACATCACCCACCTACAACAATTAATAACAAACCAACAACAAGTAATCAATAGCTAGGTTTCATTAGATCTAAGCAAACACAAGAGAAACCTAGCCTAGTATGTTAATTAAAAGACAAGCATCAGATATAATCATGCAACACATAGACATATTGAATGATTTGATGGAAGACTTATCTTTAATTAATCATAGATGAAACAAGGGTGAAAAGCCCTTGAAAAAGGCTGAGAATTCGATCTAGGGTTTTTCCCTAAACTTCTCCCAAAAGTTGCATATATGGAGAAAATTGGAAAAGCATATATAGATTTTACATTCTGACGGCGTCAGGCTTTAGGTTCTGACGCCATCAACCCGCCGTGTTTAGGGTTCTCGGATCACCTAGATCCACTTCTGACGTCGTCACCTGATAAATGTGTATGGGCCGTCTCTCTTTAGCTTTATACCTGACGGCCTACTTTTCTTAACACCTGACGCCGTCAGGTGTTAATTCCTGAATTCTTCACTTGGGCGTCTGGTATAGTCTGAATCCAACTCCTTTGTCTTCAAGTGACGGCGTCAGCATCCAAAGCCTGACGCCGTCAGGTAGGAATTCCAGCTTGATTTGAGACTTTGTCGTTTTCTTCACTTTTATGCTCCAAAAACGTCCAAAATGCAATGTTTTTGAGAATTCCTCCTGAAAGTACCTAAAATGACAAAAGGAACGATTTAAGGAAATATTTGATCATAAAACAACGCTTTAGGGATTAAATGACCCCCTAAAAGCGTAACACTTTTCGCCTCATCAGCTGCTCAACAAAACTATACGGTTACTGAAAAGAACTCATGGCCGTTGTATTTGCATTCGAAAAATTTCGTACATATCTAGTTCTATCTAAAACTATGGTCTATACAAATCATTCCGCTCTCAAATATCTATTTAAAAAGCAAGATGCTAAACCACGTCTTATTCGTTGGATTTTGCTTTTACAAGAATTTGACATAGAAATCAAAGACAAAAAAGGTGTTGAAAATGTAGCCGCTGATCATTTGTCTCGTTTAGAAAATGAAGACGGAGAAATAGAAATTGAAATAGACGATAATTTTCCTGATGAAACTCTTAATGCAATTAGGTCTCAAGACACGCCTTGGTTCGCAGACCTTGCAAACTATCTGGCGGGGGATACATTACGAAAGGGAATGACTCACCAAGAGAAAAATAAATTCTTTTTAGACTTAAAGAAATAATTTTGGGATGAACCATATTTATTCAAAATATGTCCTAACGGAATAATCCGTAGATGTGTCTCTCGACCTGAAACTCGTGCCATTCTTGATAAATGTCACCATGGACCTACCGGTGGAAATTATGGTGCTACTGCTACCGCTAAAAAAGTATTTGAATTTGGATTGTATTGGCCAACAATTCTGAAAGAAGCACATACTCTAGTTCACCTTTGCGAAGCATGTCAGAAAACTGGAAACATTTCTAAAAAGGATGCAATGCTGATGAATTACATTCAAGTATGTGAAATTTTTGACATATGGGGTATAGACTTTATGGGACCCTTTCCTAAATCATCAAAATTCGAATACATCCTAGTCGTTGTCGACTATGTCTCAAAATGGGCAGAAGCCCAAGCTCTTCAAAAAAAATGATGCAAAAGTTGCTATATCATTCCTTAAGAAACTATTCTGTCGTTTTAGAATACCAAAAGCTCTCATTAGCGACAGAGGTACTCATTTTTGCAACAAATTAATGAAAAAAGCTAGGAAAAAATACAGAGTTAACCATCGATTCTCTACATCATATCACCCTCAAACAAGTGGTCAAGTTGAAAATACTAATAGAGCTCTTAAAAGAATACTAGAAAAAACACTTAAAGAAAATCCTGCTGTTTGGTCAAGGAAACTGGACGATGCTCTATGGGCCTTTAGGACTGCTTATAAAACTCCAACTGGAACAACACCATACAAACTCATATATGGTAAAGCATGCCACTTACCTTTTGAATTAGAACATCATGCATACTGGGCACTTAAAAACTGTAACCTAGAGTTAATTGCAGCCGGTAAAAACGAATGTTTCAACTTCATGAATTAGACGAACTACGCTTTTACGCTTATGAAAACTCTCGTCTTTATAAAGAAAAAACTAAAGTTTGGCATAATAGAAAATTAAAAATGAGAAAAGAATTAAAGAAAGGAAATAAAGTCCTCCTATTCCAATCAAAGTTCAAAATCAAACAACTAAAACTTACAAGTCGTTGGGTTGGACCATATATTGTTAAACACCAATATCCATCCGGGTATGTTGAACTTTATGAACTTGACGATAAAAGTTTTATTGTCAATGGTCACAGGCTTAAATTATACCATAAGGAAGAAAGTTTCAACGATAGAAGGGAAGAATCAACACCCTTCTTCCCAAACGACTAAATCACTATAATCATATGAGTCGATCTATAGACTCTGAAATTAGTGCTCGGCAGGAGGCAACTCGTTTCATTTCATTTTTTTCTTTTTCACTTATTTACTTTAATTAAAACTTTGTTTAAATCCCACTGTAAAACATAAGTGTGGAGGTATCTAAAAAATAAAAAAATAAATAAAATATAAAACCCAAAAACCCAAAAATATTTTTCATTTTTGTGTGTTTGTTTTTATTTTTTGCAGATTATTATGAAGACTGCATTTGGGTTAGCACAACTCTTCATGCTCTCTCATATGGCTTGGGAAGTTACTCTTTTTTTCTAATAATATTTTTCCTATTTTTTTAATATCCAATTTTAAACATTGAGGGCAATGTTCAACTTGAGTATGGGGGGAGTCAAATAGTAAACATATTTATATGACTCAGTCATTGCTTTCTACTAAAAACTTAAAAATTATATGTTGTCACAAGTTATTAAGGAAAATCCACTTGGATTGACACTATAGCTAGACACAATTTCATTCACCACAAATGTGAGATAGTTATAAGCCTTTATAAGTGTATATCTGTTACACTTTCTCCAAAACATATGAGTGAGCCGACGATTTAAATTAGATCTAGAACTTACACTTATACATCAATAACGAATGCCGTAGTGAGATTGCTTTTTTTTATGCTTTATAGAAAATTTTATACGATATTGAGGCAAATTTAGGATTTACACCAAATACCTATCCTATGAAATCATAATCTAGTTGACTACACTGGTCACTAGCATATTCTAGAAATTAACCCTCTAGCGCTCATTTTTAGTGCTATTGCCACCTAGAACAACATGCTGAGCCTAAGCCTTTTCCTTGTTTTAAAACCAAATTACTTATGCTCAAAATGAATGAAGATTGATTGATTATTGTTGCGAAATGAGAAAATAAAGAAAAATAAAAAGTTATGAGAAATGTTGAAAGAGAAAAATGATTTGATAATTTGTGTATGATGAAAAGTTAAAGTAAAACAAAAGTTAGGTTGGAAAGAAAAAGAAAGTATAAAGATAAAGATCTATGTATATTGTTGATCAGCAGCTGCTTATTAGTATATTCTTCTATAAATCCTCCAGAAACAACAAGAAAAATTATCCATGCCTTGCTCATACCCTTAATCCCTAAGCCATCCTGAAAAAGTGCTCATTGATATCATTGTCTGGTGCTTATGCCTTGTCAGAGGTGTCTTTGTGTTCTGTGCAAGCCTATGGTAGCTATTTAGTCGTTTCTGTGCAAATATTGAGTGAACTTAACCCTATTTGAGTGAATTGTGTGAATCATTTAAAATAAATCCTTCGTGATGTGTCTTTAGTTATGTGTCAATGCCTTTTTAGCAAAAATAATAAATCTTGATAATACCTCTCCATGATCACAAAACAAATTGAATTTTCTCGCTTGATTGCTTGATGGCAAGCAATAGCTAAGTGTGGAGGTATTTGATAACGCTCTAATTATACATATTCCTTGAGCATTATATTATATGTTTTATGATCATTTGATATGAACTTTTGGTACTTAATAGCATAAAATAAATGCAGGTTCACTCTCAGATGTTCTGAGCATGATACATCACAAAAACCTACTATTTTGCCACTTGAAGTAAATAAATAAGAAGTCTTCTATGATTAGCTTTTCATGCAAGCCAAGTGCGCCGGTTTCCCAGCTATGTGCGCCGCACTTACCTCTCGGTCAAAGGAAGTCAATAAGTATAATTTAAATAAAAGTGCGCCGGTCTTATAAAGAATGTGCGTCGTACTTCCTTGCATTTATGAAACTTTGGCGCCGAGAAAATAGCCAAGTGCGCCATACTCACTATCGATGTGCGCCGTACTTCGCCTATCAGATAGCCTATAAATAGAGCTCATTTGCAAGCATTTGAACTCTCCACTCTATAATCAATTTACACTAAGTTAAGGTCTGAAGTACTCCGTGATCCAGAGCCATTCACAGGGGTGAACGAATCAGAACAGGGGGTGTTATATACTTGTTGGTGTCGAATTCTTGGTTACTTGTGACACTTGTGTAATCCATTTGATCAATCCAATCTATATGTCTTTTGTTTACTATTTAATCACTTCTGTTGTTATGAACTCATTAGCCATGAGAGGCTAAACCTCTTGTGATTGCTTGGATATATAAATATAATAAAGCGACTTATGATTATGTTTTGATCTCTACGAATTTCAAGTTTATATTGCAAACTATTTCATCTCTAGTCTTATTATGTTTATTTATTGAAACTGGTTGAATATAATGTGTTGGGATAGGTCGAAAGAACCAACTTGTTAAACGCAATTCTAGGAACTTGTCTGCGTTTCTAGTCTTTGAAAGGAGAAATCCACTTAGAAGAATCAATAATAATCTAGACTTGATATGGAATTCTATTTCGAGAGAAATCACTTAATGGGTAGATATGAATCTTGAATTCAAACTACGAATTATGAAATTACTCTTTTGACGAAAATAGCTTTCTTATAAGGTTTTTTTTGGGGTAAAAGGGTTAATTCACCCCGGTAAAATATAAGCATTGTCATTTGTCAAATGGTTAATTCACCCCGGTAAAACGTTAAGTCTTGAAGTCTTGAAGCCTTGATATGGAATTCTATTTCGTTACACATCACAATTTGACAAGGCTTCAAGACTTAACGTTCTTGACTCCTAGGCCTTCTATGGCTCGTGTACTAGTACTAGGACTAGAATATTTAAGGTAGAGAAGAGAGGAGGTGTGGTTTGAAAGAATGAGGGGTGTCGATCTATTTATAGGGCTCGTTATGTTTGTTGAGCAAGAAAGACGAGGTAAGGTGGCGAGAGGGGGGGGGGAGGTGACTCATGCAGCTACATGTGACTAAAAAGAGCGGTAGAAGCTAGCTAGGGGGCTTGTGGTGGTGATGGTGACACCTAGGGTGTCGTGGTTCCAAGTAGCACACAAGTAGGTGCATCACCTACTTGTAAGCTACTTGGTGGTGCTAGGAGGTGACAAAGAGGTGGTAAGCTACTTAGGGAGGGTGGTGACAAGGTGGTGGATCATGGTGGTGCTTAGGTTTAGGTTAAAACTAGCTTAGGATTAGTTTAGGGCTTAATCTAGCTTAAGGCGTAATTAGGGTCTAGCTTAGGGTTTAGTGCCTAGATTAGGGTCCTATTAGTGTTTAGTGACTAATATTAGGGTTTAGGAATCATTCTTAGGTGGTGGTAGCTTATACTAAAGAATCGGGAAGGTTTAGACCTAGTTCCGGGACTTAAGTGACCTATTTAGGGTTTATGCTAAGGGACTTGTAACTAAGATCTAAGGGGTTATACTAGGGTTTAGGGGAGTTAAGATATCCTAAAATTGCTAAGGTAACTCATACATATGCCTTGAACACTTTCAAACTAGTTTAGATAAAAAAAAATTAGGGTTTTAGAGATAACCGTAAACACTTAGGGCTTGATTAGGGTTTGTTTTGGTATTATGATAGACATAATATATTAGAGTGATAGATTACTTATTGTAGTGATGTTTTGATCTTAGACTTGACATACTAGGAGTTTATATGTTGTGAATATAAAGATATTTGGCTTAAGTGGATACTTGAGCAGGTCTAGGGAGTCATGCATGTAATTTTATGGGTGGTTACACAATCATTAGCGTCTAAGGATCTAGTTAGAAATTTACCTAAGCTTAAGTTTTATAAACACTTTTGTGACGCTTGTAAAATTGGAAAACAAGCACACTCTAGTCACAAAGCTAAGAATATGGTCTCAAACTCTAGATGCCTAGAAGTTCTTCTCATGGATCTATTTGGTCCATCCGCTGTACGGAGTTATGGAGGAAACTACTACACTTTAGTAATAGTAGATGACTACTCTAGGTACACTTGGACTAGATTTCTTAAGAATAAGACACAAGCCATTGAAGAATTCGAAATCTTTAGTAAGAAGGTCCAAAACCACCTAGGCTGTACTATAGTGTTTATTAGGACGGATCATGGTCGGGAATTGATAATGAAGTGAAATTTGGTGTATATTGTAATGCTAATGGTATTACACACAATTTCTCAGCTCCACGCACTCCACAATCAAATGGTGTAGTTGAGCAGAAAAATCGTACTCGACAAGAGATAAGTAGAACGATGTTAAATGAACAATCTATTCCACAAAATTTTTGGTGTAATGCGGTTGATACCTCAACTTACATACTTAATAGGATCCTAATTAGACCAATCTTAGGAAAAACACCATATGAAATCCTAAAAGGTAGAAAACCTACCTTGGATTATTTTAGAGTGTTTAGAAGAAAGTCCTTCATACTAAACACAAAAGACTACCTCACCAAGTTTGACCCAAAGTCTTACGAAGGTGTTTTCCTAGGTTACTCCCAAAATAGTAAAGCCTATGTTGTCCTAACTAAGGAAACCATGAAAGTTGAAGAATCACTCAAAGTGACATTCGATGAAAGCCCTCCCCCAACTAAGACATCACCTTTTATAGATGATGACTTAGATGAGGAAAAAGCCATTGAGGTCAATAGTAAGAAAACTCTAGAGAATGACATTGAGGATGAAATAGTTGAAGTTGACACAGCTGTCAACATTAAGGAATCCAAGAACCATCCTATAGAAAATGTCATAGGAAACCTTAACCAAAGAACCCTTAGGTCACAAGCATAAAACAAAAGCAATTTCTTTTGTTTTATATCTAGTGTAGAACCTAAGAATGTCGGTGAAGCTATTAAGGACGAAAGTTGGGTAGTTGCGATGCAAGAAGAGTTAAACTAATTCATCGCAAACCAAGTTTGAGACTTAGTACCTCCACCTTGGAACCAAACAATCATAGGAACTAAGTGGGTGTTTAGAAACAAACTCGATGAAAATGGCGTCATAACTTGGAATAAGTCTAGGTTGGTAGCACAAGGCTATAACCAACAAGAAGGAATAGATTATGATGAAACTTATGCACCCTTAGCTAGATTAGAGTCTATTAGGATACTCCTTGCCTATGGCTGCGCTTTGGACTTTAAGTTATATCAAATGGATGTGAAAAGTGCATTCCTAAATGGGTACATCAACGAGGAGGTATACGCAACCTCCGAGATTCGTTGACTTTGAAAAACCAAATCATGTTTATAAGCTTAAGAAAGCTCTTTATGGTCTTAAACAAGCTCCCAAAGCTTGGTATGATAGACTAAAAGCTTTCTTGCTTGAACATGGGTACACCATGGGAATAGTTGATAATACACTTTTCACAAAGAAACGAAATTCACATCTCATTATTGTTCAAATATATGTCAATGACATTATATTCAGCTCAACTTGTCCAAAACTGTGTGATGATTTTGAAAATATCATGCATGACGAATTTGAGATGAGCATGATGGGTGAATTAAATTTCTTCCTTGGTCTACAAATAAAACAAATGAAATATGACATCTTCTTTTATCAATCAAAGTATATTAAAGAAATGCTTAAGAAATTTAGTTTAGAAGAGTCTAAGCCTATGAAAATGCCCATGTCCACATAAACAAAACTCACAAAAGATGAAGAAGGTGAGTCTGTGGATTGCACTAAGTATAGGGGCATGATAGGTAGTTTACTATATCTAATGGCTAGTAGGCCCGATATCATGTTTAGTGTCTGCCTTTGTGCTCGCTTCCAAGAGGATCCCAAAACCTCTCACCTTGAAGCGGTTAAGCGTATCTTCCGATACATTAAAGGCACTATGCACTTCGGATTGTACTATTCCAAGGGGACTGGCGTAGAACGTATTGTCTATGCCGACTCTGATCATGTGGGAGATTATGTGGATCGAAAAAGTATGAGTGGCGTTTGTACCTTCATGCATTGTTGTCTAACTTTTTGGTTCTCCAAGAAACAAACAGCTCTTGCTATCTCCATGACCGAAGCCGAATACGTAAGCACCGGAAAGGCATGTCAATAATTACTATGGATGAAACAAGCTTTAGTAGATTATGATATACATCTAGATGACATCCCTATTATGTGTGATAATAAAGGCGCAATTGACTTGAGCAAAAACCCCGTGCAACACTCTCGTACTAAACACATCGAAATTCGCCACCACTTACTTCGCGATAACGTCCAAAAAGGAAACATTTCTATTGAGAAAGTTCCTTCACAAGAAAATATCACCGACATTCTCACCAAACCCCTCAAACAAGAATCCTTCAACTATCTACGTCTAGGTCTAGGAATGATGGAAAACCTTCTGTAAATTTCATAATTCACTCGAGTCTTGTCTTATGACTATTTACGTATTTCCTTTGAAATATCAAAGTCATCCCTTCGTGTCTAGTGCATTTAGATTTACCTTGTAAAGGAATTTATTTGGTATAAATTCTTTTCTCGTGTCCAAAAGTCTCACTAAATAAGGGAGACCTATTCGTCAAAAATCAAAACCGGACAGAAATCTGTCTCAGCAGTGCATGCCACCACTAAATTTAGTGGTACCATGGTACCGTGCATCTGAAACGGTCTGTATTTCTTTCCTTTTCCCCCACTCTTCACTTTCAAACACACCTCAATTTCTGCCATTACTGTCAAAACACAACTTCGCAACCCAAATCCAATTACACCCCTCAAAATCAAACTCAAGGCATTGTCTTTCAAGATCATCAATCACTACTAATTTTCTAACAACAATTGTAAGTCAATTAACTCTACATTTTTTTTGATTTTGAGTCTAGGGTTTGTTCATACACATAAAAATTGAATTGGGGCTTTTCCTTTCAGTTGAATTTTCATGCAATCAGGACTAGGATTAGATAATGTATAACTAATATGATTCCCGAAACTTATGATTTGCATAAACCCACTTGAACCACATAGTCTTAGTTGTCCTTGTTGTCATCACAACCGCAACCTCATAGTGAACCTTAGAGATGATTTGTGTCTCATGTTCTCCTATCTAGAACACCTCTTGACACCACCACAAGGACTCATCATACCACTTCCTCCACCACAAGGACCCATCATACCATCTCTTCCACTAACCAATAGCCCAAGCAACTAAATATATCTATGTTTAGTCATCATAAATAAAAAAACCGGACCCCTTTTGTGTACCAAGAAGCAAATCTTAGGACATCAAAATCACTAAAGAATGTTATGTGCTTCTCTGTAGTTTTCTTTTTATTGTTGTTATCAACTAATCTATGTTAAGATCGTTTTAGCTCGAGGTTGGTTAGACCTCATCTAGGGATTACACAATAATAATGATAAGAACATGATACGCAGCGGAATAAACAAAACATCATTATTATTGCTACAAGGTTTCTTCGTCATCATCTCTTCTATAACAATTACAAACACCAATAGCCCCAATACTACGTAATCAAGTGTAGTACGGTTACCCAACAATAACAGGGATCAATGATCCTTAAGGCTAATACCAAACCCTAGTCATAGGTGTCTACATGGTGTAGAAACACGCCTAGACACACACACTTTTCCTGTAATATTACATTGTGGAAGACATGAATAAAACTTGTACCCTATGTCTCTTTATATAATAGAGACATTAGGGTTTACAAAGAGATAAGACAGAATATAAAGAAATCTTCCTAATCAAGTAAACCAATTTCCTGTATATTCTTTTTCTTTGAAGTTTTCCTCTTTATCGCCATAAGTCCCTCATCTTTCAATGTTTTGTCTTATCAACTCTAATATAATTCCTAACAATCTATTTATATTAGTCATTCTTTAAGTATGATGTTTTCCTTATAAATGAATGCATGGGATTATGATTGATTGGTTGTTCATTTTCTTTGGCCACTTAGCCATATTTTTTTGTTGTTTTGGTTGGATATTTGTCACAATTGCTACATGTTAGATATTGTATTTGTGTTATCTAACTTTTTTTGTAGCAAGAACTATTGCTTGATTCCTTGGTGTCCTCCAAATTAAGGGGAGTATACATCAAAGACAAAAAGGGGGAGAAATGGGATAGAAACTCATTACTAAAAACTTGCTAAAATTATTTTTTTCACGTAAAATGAGTTTATATTTTCTCATCATCAAAAAGGGGGAGAGTGTTGATGCAAATATTGTTCTGACAACGTTATTTCAATCGTTCGATATCTCTACGTTTTGATGATAACAAAATGTGAAAACACTTTACGTAAAAATTAACGTAAACAAGTTTTTAGTCGAAATATACTGTTTCTACGTAAATCACTCTAGCTATGAACTAACAAATTTACAACTTGACAAATGATCAAAGAAGTGAATTTGTGTTTTAAATCTCACATTTTTAATGTGACAAAACATTCTTTTCAAAAATACATTTTACAAATTATTTTAGAATTATAAAGAAATGTTTTATTTGGAAAACAAAAGTTTAAAAAGCTTAAAAGCTATTCCCCCCCCCCTAAATCAGCTCCAAACTTCCCCAAATAAACCTTCACCACTAAAAACAAAAAGAGGAGTGTTTATCGTGTGACAATTAGTGGTACCGTGTACCCATAACGGGCAAATTTTCCCTGCCTATAAATACCAACCTACTTCATAGTTTTTGGGTATCCTTTTTGACACAAAACTTTCTGTAATTAATCCTCCTTTCTTAGTTACATTTCTTTGATCATTAGTTAGTTTTCTTTTGTTAAAGAGTGATCCTTCTCATCCAACCAAGTGATCACCATCATTCCTCTACTAGTCAAGAGAAGAACACAAAGTATCAAGAAGATACAAAGTGTTAGAGTCTTTGTGTAGTGCACTTGCATTACTTAGACTTACTTGTTGTATCTTGATATACATCAAGTTTCATAGTCTTGTTTAGTCATCTTGTGTGGATCATTGTGATCTAGTTGAGATCTTGGACATCTCTTGTAGCTTGTAAGTTAGTGTGTTAATCAAGTGGATCAAGGGTAGTGTGTGAGGATCGTGTTGATCGTGTGATAAGTAAGGATCGTGTAGATCGTGTGAGAATTTAGGATCGTGTGAGATTGGTACTAGCTAGATTAGTACTCGATATTTAGCTTAGTGTTGGAAATTGTGATAAGCGACGTTATCCGGTTTTCTCCGCCCAAAGGGAGTCTTGTTGACATAGTGCTTAGAACTCTCGAGTTGGGTACTCGGGGAGTAGAGTAGGGCGAAGAAGAGCTTCATGACCAAACCACTATAAATCTCTTGTCTCGGTTTGAACTTTCCATCTCTAACTCTTTACTTTAGTTATTTCAATTTAGTAGATATTGTGTTAAAATTTGAAGTTAAGTTTCATATTGTTCTTGGTGATTTCACATAACAATCAATCTAAGTTTTCTAAAAGTTAAAAGTTTTATACTAAACCAAAAAATGGTAAACTCTTCAACTCCCCCTTCTAGTTTCCCACAAACTTGATGTACATGTGTTATCATTGTAGAATAGGATTATTATTCTTATCAAGTTTTGAATTTATATTTAGCCAACTTATCATATAACACACACTAACGAGCAGTGTACCCGATCAATGTAGCTAGTTGGTAAGTAGAGTATCGATCACTAAGAGTAGAACGTTAGTACCTAGAATGTGTATCCGTATTTTAATTCCTAAGTTAGTTCTAAAAACCTAATTGATGCAGGTTTTTACTGACCAGGTTTTAATATTTATATTAGTCTCGTTTACCTAAGGTCTACCTTTACGCACTAACGGACAGTGTATCCGATCGTGTGTGGTATAGCTATATGGTAAAGCCGAGGTCGTCCCAAGACCTAAGTGTGTGGAAATTACCTAAGTTCGTGTCACGTTTAAAAGGGGGTTTTATGATTGAAAGATTAATTTAACTAAGAAAAGTAAATAACAATGCAAGTAAATAAAATAGAAGAAAATCAATAAGAGAGAAGTAGTGTTAACCTAATTACTACTCTTGTTATCATTTTGACTAGTTTTTTTAAAGGTGCATCCTATCATATCATCTGGGGATTTAATTCATTTCGGATCAGAAGGTTAAATCACCTACGTCTATCTTACACCTTGTCCTATCCAAAACTATTTGTAAAGCCTTGGATTCATCGGTACGAAAATGCAAGAGTCATTAAGTGCCTCTACTAACATGGACAAGTCTAACGAATGCGGCATGGTCAGATCTTACACCCCTCTAACTCCGTTAAGCCTCTAGCATCGGTAGGTGGTCCTAGGGTTAATTCGCACGTGTATGGTGATATTGCTATCACCAAATCACATCCCTAGCGACTTGCTTCCTAGGGTTAATTCCACAAGTCTCTAGAGAACAACCAATGCTGATCACTACGGGAACTAGAGTGTCCCAAGCCTCGCCATGAAAGTATACAAACAATAGATAATAGATGCGTAGAAAACTAAATCAAAACAATAACAATTTTATAACTAGGCTAACACTAAGAGGTGTTTAGGCACTCATATTCATAATTGCATTAAAACAAGTTTGAGTTAATACAAAAGTAAACATGAATCGAATATAAAACAAAGGAATGGATAAACTTATGATTGGTGTGTGAATCCTCCCTTGGAAATGACTTCTATGAGGCTAGAACTTCGTTCCTCCTACTCCCTGAGTTTCTCCCAACTTCTGTTTGTTGAAAAGTGAATGAATAAACTCGGATTTAGGGCTGGTATTTATAGGCCCGACTTTGTTACGGCGTAGCTGATTGGATTGCTACGCCGTCACCTTTGCAAATTAGTGTTATGCTGTAGCTTGATCAAATGCTATGGGCGTAATGTTTTGATAAGAGGCTTCCTACGGCGTAGCTATTAGGGTTGCTACGCTGTAACTCCTTCCTTGGCCTTGTTAGTTCCTCTCGACCTCAAATTGGGGCTTACTTCGTAGCTGGAGAGTTGTTTACTCCGTAGATCCCTTTAGTGGATCATTACACCGTAGCCGTATGACAGGCTACGCCATAGTCTTCATAAATTCTTTCTTACGGCGTAAGTTGATGACCCTTTACGCCATAATCTTCATAAAGTCTTGCTACGGCGTAGGTAGATGAACCTCTACGCCGTAGTGAGTGCAGAATCCATAATTTCCACATATTTGCTTCTAAGTCCTTCCATTTCCGCGTATGTTCGTTCTTTTACTCATCTTTACCCTGAAACCAAAATAGGAAGAAATAAGAGTATATATTCTTCATACAAATAGAAAAGATGAGCATTATAGGGGGAAATTAACACTTAAATCATGGGTAAATTGGACGTCATCAAATATCCCCCCACTTGAACTCTACTTGCCCTCAAGTATACCTTATTAGAATAATTCTCAAAAAGATATCCCCCATGAATTTGGAGAATATGAATTTAAAAACTCCCTATGCTAGAATATATCAAAGCCGAACACCTCACAAAATTAGAACAAACACTCACATCTCTCTCCTTATCTAAGTGTTAATTTCGCGGTGATCCTTCAACGCACAGTCATAGAATATATTCTATCATAGGCTTGGCGGTTACACAAATCTCTACCACAGAGCTAAGGTCGAAACAATTCTTAAAGGCAATATTGGGTGAACACATATAAGGCTTTTGGGTGTAGCGTTGTTACTAACATACTACGGCAAAGGCGACAAAGGCAATGGTACATGATCGGAACGCCGGGCAACACACCAATGACTGCTCAAATCCCTCACCTAAGCATGATTCACAACAAAGGGTAGGATAAGACATAGGATGCACAATAATGGTGTAAAATGAAAAAGAAAGCAAATAGTCTTAGCCTATAACCGAGTTGCTACCACCTGCCGTTCATCCAAAGTCCAAATTTCAAAATGCAAGAATTGGATCATGTAACAAGTATGTGCCATTAGAGGACGTCATGATGGGCACCTCACTTGGTCTTCATGTTGGTGATTAAGAACCAACAACTTCATTCTTTAAATATGACCGAAGTGGCCTCTTCAATACTAATTCCTTCAAAGCTCTTATTACGGTGCTATACAAGGTTACACCAATGATAACATATCTACATACGGAAATTCACATTTTTTTTTTCATAACTAATACAATAGACATATCCCCCCACTTGGGATAAACAATACATGTACAATAGTGGGTTTTCTCATGATCTTCAATGATTTGTCTTCAACGTAAGTGTGAATCTTGAATCTCTTGACTTGAACCTCAAACTAGAGCAAGTGGCAACTTCCCAACCATAAATTAAGACTACATGGTAGGCTAAGGTGTATAGGTGTATTGAAACAATATAATGGGTAAGAAACGAAAGGATAGGCTCAAAAGGGTGTATCTAGGGGTATCTTACACTAAAGGTGAGTGCAACAAAGGGTTTAACACGGGGTTCGAATAGTCAACGTGACTAATCGATAAACACACACATAAAGGTTATTTGGGTGATAATCCTAAAGTATTGCCTTTTTAAAAAGTTTCTTCCAAATGTATCAAGAAATCCCAATACACTACTCGTATATGGTTTCAAAATGATGTAAAAGCCAAATTCTAAAGTTTACAAACTACCGGCGAACTCATAATTTTGGTGGATTTGGGGTAAAACAGGGGAAACTGAAATAGGCTAAACCTCACCATGGTATTAAGGGTTAATGTGCTCGGCTAAGGTCCATTCTAGTTAGGTTCGGAAAAACATGTCAAAAGTTTTAAAAGTGGCATAATTTTTCAAAATAAACTAGAAAAATGGGGCAAGATAAAGTTCAAGTATATAATTCTACTCCCGTCCCCCCACTTGAGTTGTACAAAGTCCCTTTTGTACATAATATAAAAATAAAGAGGAAAAGTAGAATTAGAACGAGAACTTTCCTGAAATTCGCTCTTGAAAATGGTAGAAGGATCATGTTGAAAAACGTGCCTTCGCTTCGCCTATAGAGCAAACTTCAATTCCCTGGAATCACACAACTACCAAAAGCATAAATCCTAAAAAGAAAAATAAAAAGAAAAAGAAAAACTTAACTCACTTTCGTAGGAATCACGGTTGCATTTAGCGTATGCAACAAGCCTTTTAAACCACTTGATGCCCTAAGTGGACGAGTGAAGTCTCGTGAGGGTTTATAGGGAACACACCCCCAAATTTTATTTAAAAACTAATACAAGTTTAAATAATGTTTTGTAAAAAATAAAAAGCATTTTTAAGGTTCAGAAGGTAGCTACGGCGTAGCTGAAATGGGGTGCTATGCCGTAGTTGCTGATTTTAATCCGAATGACACCTGGGGGTTGCTACGGCGTAGTCAGTGGAGGAGCTACGCCGTAGCAAAGGTCTGGAGAATTTTTCTTGGTGCAAAAGTCCAAAAATTAGTTCCCCATCGCAATGCTTCCTTTAGTACCTGCAAATTATTAGTACAAAACATACCAAACAAACAAAATAAATAAAAAGGAAAAGGATAATTCGTGTTGTCTCCCGAAAGAGAACTTTTGTTTATTATCAAGTATTTAAATTAGACTCACTACTATGCCCTTCAAGTAGGATATAGGGCATTCTTGCCCTTGTTCTTGTTTCATGGAGTTGGTGAGTGGTCCCAAACATTAGGAGCGATATATGGCGTCATGCTATATCGATCTTCAACTAAGAACTTAGCCTTGACCCATTCGTTACGATATTGCATCTCTATTTGCTTGTTTAGTGGTTTATCTCCGAACTTCACCTTTATCCAGTTGTCAAATGATACACCATGGTAACCTACTTGATTTCTCTTGTTTGCGTTAAAACATGCCCATTCGTTACTTTTGGCCAGATTTAGTTCGGGCATCCTTCCTCCATCACATTCTTCTTTGCAAGGATCACATGTAGGCCAAGCTTGGGTTGTTCTTCTATATGTCATAATGGCGGGCATACAATGGTGAACTGTCCATTCTACATTTTCGTTAAAATTAGCATTCATGAAATGAACTTGAAACCATGTTTTGTTGATAATCCGTTCATCTTCAAACACCATCAAACCTTCGCTTCCGTCTTTAATCTTCTAATTCTAAACATTCCCCCTCCATTACAATTTTCAACAATGGGATCACATGTGGGAAGGGTTATTTTTGACCCGTTGACCATTGTTGTTGATGGTTCACAATAGTGAAGTTTTGCTGCAACAGTCACCGGTCCTCCTTCCTCATCTCCTGTTTCCAATCGCTCATCCTCTTCATCAGTGTCATCCCAAAAAGATTCGTCATCCGGATATGAGTTGACTTCTTGCTCACATTTAGAGCACAATGGGGTTGTATAAGAGAACACATCATCGGAGATTTGAACTATTGGTGAGATTTCTTCTCCTATTTGATCAGCCTTGCAAGAACTTGCTTCCTCTTTATGTAAAATCGAGGAAACCATACCTATATTAAACACAATCCTCTCATCGTATACTCCAAACGACATCTCTTTCTTAAACACGTCTATTTTGGTGTGTGCAGTAGTGAGAAACGGTCTTCCTAGAATTAGGTCCTCCTTAGGAATGTTAGCCATGTCAATAACTACAAAATCCGCAGGGAATAAAAATTTGTTGATCTTGAGGATGACATTATCTACTATCCCGATAGGGCTTGTTTTAGTAGTGTCAGCCATTTCGACCCGCAAACTAGTTTTCCTTAGGCTTGTTAGTTTAAGGGATAGGAATAAAGATAATGGCATAATGTTGATACTAGACCCCAAATCCGCTAATGCAAATAAGTCAGAGTTACCGATTTTGTAGGGCACCACAAAGATTTCTAAGCTATCCTCCTTCTTTGGTAATTGGCAAGGCATCTTTTCATTAGGTTCGATGTTTTCTTGCGAAAGGATGTTCTCTCCATCATCATCAGTGAAAACTGCCTTGCATGCTACAATAGTCTTCTTGTTTTCTTCGATAACGTTATTCTTGTGGATGTTATCGGCCAAATCATCAATCATTGCTTCAAGATTCTTGAGAGATTCATCATGGTTAGCAAGGCTCTTGTTAGTGGCCTCTTAAAAGTTCTTCAACCAAATATCTTGCTCTCCTTGTTTCTTCCTAGAATCTTCGAGATACTTGTTTATAGTATCCTCGAGGCTTGATCTTCTTTCCCCATAAGGTTTCCGATTATATCCATATGGCCCTGTACGATAACCGTTACCTTGGAAATGTCTACCTTCCCCATACTTTACTTCTTCAGTTTTTCCCATTACCCTCGTTCAAGGGGCAATCTTCAGACAAATGGGGTCCTTCACAAACCTCGCAACCAACTTGAATAGCATGGACATTGTTAATACAAATAATGTCAAAAACGTCATTTGCATTATTCGGTCTCTTCTAGTTTGGATAATCACAAAATATAAACACACGTTACGTAAAACTACGTTTAATAAGTTTTTGATCGAGAAAACTCGTTTTCGTTTCCAACATCACTTAAGGTATGTACAAACATCTACCAACTTGTGTATGTGATCAAAGGACTTATTTTTCACCTAAACTTTACATTTTCATGTCACAAAACATTTTTACAAAAGTAATTTTGTATGATTTAAAGAAATGTTTTATTAAGAAAATGTTTTCAAATTTCAAATTCATAACAGCCATATTTCCTGCTCAAAACCGACAGAAATTTTTCACCAGATAAGTTTTCACCACGTTCGGACAAAAATGGGAGCGTATGTTGGGATGGTCCCTTAAATAGTGTTAGGATCACGTTTTACGTAATCTCTCAAGTCTCGGTCATTTCTACAATATGTAATAGAATGCTAGTTTATTTATCTTACTTATGTTTATGTATTAAGTTATGTAAGCGTCCACGAATAGAATGATAGGAAGGGAAGGGAGTGTTGCCCTAGACCTTGCCTATAAATAGTGAGCTTATGTAACACATACAATTGTTGGTTATTTAATTTCATTAGAGAAACTCTTGCACTTTCATCTTTCATATTGTTATAATCAACCAATCTTTATTCTCATCTTATTTCTACCAAAATATATACTTGTGTTTACAATATGGTGACCTAACAAGTGGTATCAATCGCTAGAAGAAGGTGTAAACTTTTGTTTTTGTTTCATACGTTCCAAAAATCGTGTTTTTATTCATTTTTTTTTAAATCTTGTTACTTTCTTGTTTGTTTCGTGTTTATATCACATTTTTGTCTTCAAACTTGGGCTACAAATTCAAACAAACAACAAAGTCTCAAAATTTTTTCAAAAAATCTTGATTCGTACACTTGTACTAGTTTTCGAAATCTTTGAAATTTTTGAAAAGTGGTTCAAGTTTGCAACTTTCTTTAAGATTTCATCATTTTAAGGTTAGTTGTATAAGAATGTTGGATTAAAAACGTGTTTTTGGATTGCTTTTTACAAAAACAAAAATCTGCCTACTTTTGACGTTTTATCGAGAACACAAAGACCCTATACTTTCGAGAACGTCACTCGTTGCTCCATAAGTGTTATCGTTGCTTACTCAGTGCTTTTCTCTCTTGTATAAGAAAGAAAACACTTCGACTCGTTGGATATTTTCATTATTGTATAATCTCGAAAATTTGGACATCTTTTCGAAAAATTGAAAACTTTCGAGAACACAACATAATTATCGAGAACTCTCTCTGTTTTCGTCAATTGTGTAGTTTTCGAAATCCTTTTTCCAATCTTTCGAGAACTTTGTGGGTTTCATAAGTTTCTGTGATCTCGATAATTTGCCTTTATCGAGAACATGTTATCGAGAACCTTATAAACTTTCGAGAACACCCAAATTTTTCGAGAACTATTGGACTTTGACTGACTTTCGAGAATTTCAACAACCTAAGTTTCGAGAACACACTTGGGATAGTTTTCGAGAATTGGCTTAACATTTATACCTTCTACAAGATCCATTTACACACAAGTATTTAATCATGTCTCAACCTCCGTACTACAATTACCTTCATCATCATTAGCAGCTACAACAAAATCGTCAACAACAACCGTATCAACAACCGATTCAACGACCGTATCAACAACAGTATCATCAACCATACTACATGCACGAACAACATCAACACTTAATGCACCAACAACAATTTCCACAGCAACAACCATACTTGCATCAGCAAATGCAAACCAATCTTCTACCAACTAAGCAAACACATTGGTTTGATCAAATGTGCGAAGCAATCACTAGTCAGCAATCTCGACATGAAGCTGGGTCTCTTGACATTCCTCCAATGCTCACACCAGGCAACTACGTTCAATGGGCTAGTCGTTTCTTGTGATTCATTGAACTTAAGAAACCTCATGGTAAGTTTATGAAAAAGGTCATTCTTGAAGGACCATTTCAATGGCCTACTACAACGGTTGCAGGTGATCCTGATGCAAATCCTCCAAGACCTGATACTGTAATTCCACTTGCTGAATCATCACTCACCGCAAAGCAACAACTTCATCGGGAAGCAAGTGAACTTGCAATGATCTACATTCTTCAGGGAATACCTAATCCGATCTTTCGAAGTATTGATGCTCAGAAAACTGCTAAGGATATGTGGGAACATGTTCATCTCTTGATGGAAGGCACTGAATTGAATCAAGAAGACATGCAATCAAAGCTTTATATGGAATATGAAGAAATCATGATTGAATCAGGGGAATCGCTTGAGTCTTACTATCATCATTTCACTAACATCATCAATGATTTCGATCGACACAACATCATACTCCCCAGGATTGCAATCAACACTAAGTTTCTAAGTTGTCTTGGTTATGAATGGAAGAAATATGTCACGTTTGTCAGGCAAGCTAAGAATCTTCATGATGCACCATATGGATTGTTGTTTGATTATCTGAAGCACCATGAGAGTGAAGTGAACAAGGATAGAGCTCTTCGTGCAAATTTGTCACCTCCTCCAAATCCTAACTCATTAGCACTTGTTGCTCAATCTCACTTTACCCAACAACCATCAAACCATGCTTATGTTCAAGAACAGAATCACTAAAACTACCCTCAACCAAATTCTTCAAAACAACTAATCTCATATGATTCTACTCAGCAAAGCAACGTCAGCTCAACTGATTCATGTGACAACAATGACTCCATGTACTACTCCAATGCTATTCATGATGAAGATGAAGAGGAATTCAACAACTTGAACCAAGGAATTGCACTTATTGCTAGAGCATTCAGCAAATTTTCCAACAAGTCCAACAACCGTCTTCGTTCTTCATCCAACACAAGGAATCAAGCTGTAGTTAATGATGGCCGAGTTGAGGTACAGAATCGTAACTTTGGAAGATCAGGTTTCCGTGGTAATATGGGTAATTCTGGAAATGTTCAACGGGTTAATGCAAATGGTAGCTTTCGGAACAATGTTGCTGCTCCTCAGAAAAGGGTTGAGATTGTTGAAACGGGTAATACAGATTCTGGTAACACAGTCATTCGATGCTACAACTGCAATGGGATCGGTCATTTGGCAACTGCATGTCCTTCACCGAGAACTCAAGGCAGCAAGTATCACAAGGAAGCATTACTTCTCGCTCTGAAGGATGAAGCACGTGGAAACTTCAATGCTAAATATAACAGCTTCATGGCCAATGCTCAATCTGATGATGACATGGAAGATCTTGAAGCTAATGCTGCAGTCATGCTTATGGCCAACATGCAGGAACTACATCTGAGTGATTCAGGCCCAGTGTATGACACTGATGGTCTGTCTGAGGTACATGATTTAAACACATGCTTAATACATGATATTGCCTCACCTTCTGCATCTGCATCAAATGAGGAACAAGTTGTTCAAAACGATTCATTATTATCTAGTCAAGAGGATGAGCAAATAAGCACATTTGTTACATTTGACGACGATGATCAAATTGACCCTGTGGTTACATTTGATGATAACGTTCAAATTAACCAAGCTGTTGTATTTGATGATCCACTTGATGATGGTTATAATGATCAACTTGAACAACATGAACCTTCAAATGATCCAGATTCAGAACTCAGAACCATTCTTATGACCACCCAAATTCAGGCCCAAAAATGTAATGATATAAATACCAAATTGAAAGCCAAAATTGCATCATTAACGAAAGACCTTGAGTGCTGTAAACTTCAAATAACAAATTTAGAAACACAAGATAATCGGGAAAAAAGTTTTGAAATTGCTTTCCAAAAATATTATGTTCAAGAACAAGAGTTACAACATCAAATACGTGAATTAACCGTTCCAAAAATGATTTAATCTCAAAAATGGAAAAAGAAAGGTTTGATCATAAACAACAAATGAATCAACTCACCGATGAACTTTCTAAAACAAAATCTGGGTTGACCATTTGTCAAGCTGAGTTTAGAGAATATAAATAAAAGTCAAGGAAACGAATTGATTCTTACGTCGAAGAAGTTGTTGAATTGGAAAAGAAAATCAAAGAGTTTAAAAATGTTGTTTATAAAACGGGTGAATCCATTACCACAATTCAAAAGTTTTCATTGCAACAAAGACCTCCCGGGTGTGCTTATGCTCTCGGTTACGATACACCCAGTTTTTTAAAAACAGCACTCAAGGAAATTCCAAAGTTGTATAGTGCAGAACACTTATTTGATGAATCTGTTGTGCGTGTTGTTGTATATGATCGTGAAGAAGAAGAGGAAATAAAGGATGAGAGTCGATCTAAAATGAGCACTGTTTTTTACAACACACCTTTTGATTATTCCACATTTCCTCGTTTATATGATTCTTTTGTGCCTCAAAAAGAGAAAACTAAACAACCTTGGTATTTAGTACAAATAAATGGTTCATCTTCTGATATTGGTCCTGTTAAACCAGTAGCACAAATAAATGGTCCTTTACCTAATTCTGGTTAAATTAAACCATTACCAAAACGTTGTCGTGTCATGAGGTATTTTGATACATTTATGGAAGACATAAAGTTTTTAGAACAAACAATTGAAAGAAACTCAGAAATAACTGTAGCAACTTTTCAAAATGCTTACGAAAAAGAAAAGAGAGAAGTCTTTCAAAAACAATTTTTGCCACATGTTCAACATTTGCGTCTTTGTGCTACACGCTGGGAAAAGGAACTTCAGTCAGAGGTAAAATCAATGATGGAAGTTTTCAATGCAACCGAACAAACAATTTCAAAACAGAAAAGAAAAAACAAAGGTTTGCAAAAAGAGGCTGATCGACTCTTAGAATTTGTACTTAATGCTGATATACTATCTGTGATTATGAATGCGTTGTATGAAACTGGTACCTCTATGCTGGCTGATGATCACACTGATGATATTAAATTGTTGAATGAACATGTTGAGACTTTAAAGAGTGAAAATGACAAACTTGTGAAACACAATGATGATGTGCAAAATAAACTTTCAAAAGAGATTCTCATCTAAAAAAGAAGCTTGAATGGTGTCAAAATCAAAGTCTTGATTTCGAATTGCAATTGCAAAGACAAAATTCTTCAACTTCCTTTCATCATGAAACTGAAGAGTTACAAAGTCAAATCAAACAATATCAAAAGGAATTAGAAGAGTTAAAATTTGTAAACAATGACATTTATTTTTGCAATCGTGAGCTGGAATCTAACATCCAAGAAAAGAAGCACATCATCATTGAGTTAAAAGAGCAAATAAAGTTACTTGAAAAAGGAAAGTTTGCTAGCAATAATGTGAGTGCACCAGGCAAGTACAACATCGACACAACTCCTAGGGAAATACACTCTCAAATTTCTAATGTGAATGATTCAACTTCTACAGGAATAGTCACCACTCCTAGCGTTAGCAGATCAAAGCGTAAGAGCACCAAAAGGTAGAATAGGATCTGGAAGCGTAGAAGCGGAAAAATAGAAGCCTCTGAAGTAGAAGACCACCTTAGGAATTTGAATAAAACTCATGTGGCACTAGACTTAGATTCTGATTTGGCAAATCGTAATACTACTCATTGTGTAACGAATGATGAACCTTTAAATGCTTTGAATGTTAATGCTTCATGTGTGTTTTGTCGAAATAGTGTGTTATCTGGTGATCATTCTAAATGTGTTGCAAATTCTCTTTTATCTCTTCATAAGAAACGTGCATCTGGCAGAATATCTAGGCCCACTACTGCTTCTAAATCTGTGCTAGGACTTATGCCAAGTGTAGTTTCTAAGAATGATGTAGTCACATATGTAGTGGCAAACAATACTCCTAGGAACATGCCATCGCTTAGCGAATTTACTAAGAAGAAAGCACGATCTTGCTGGATTTGGCAACGTTGGTTACAAAGGACACATAACTTTAAATGGATTCCTAAAATTGTTAATATGTGTGCTTCTAACCCAACGTAACCCACAACTTCTTTGGTTTCCACCCTTACATCTGTTCCATCTTTGTCTCCTTCGTATGATACAGGTGGTTCAAATTGTTCTTTGGACAGGCAATCTCAAACTGTTAAGAAACTTTGTCTCAAAGTTCATCGGTACTGTCAGATTCGGGAATGATCATTTCGCTGCAATTATGGGATATGGGGATTATGTCAGTGGGAACATCGAAATTAGTCATGTGTATTATGTCGAAGGCCTTGGTCACAATCTGTTTTCCGTCGGTCAATTCTGTGATGGGGATTTGGAAGTAGCATTCAGGGAGAAAACTTGCTTCGTTCGCGACTTACAAGGAAATGATCTTATGTCCGGCACTCGGGGAAACAGTCTCTATACTATCTCATTGTCAGACATGATTGCATCCTCTCCTATTTGTCTTCTTTCAAAAGCATCTTCGACAAAATCCTGGTTATGGCACAAGCGTATGTCTCATCTTAACTTCAAAACCATGACAGATCTTGCTCGTCACAAACTAGTTGACGGCCTTCCTAGATTCAGATATTCGAAAGATCACTTATGTCCCGCTTGTGAACAAGGAAAGAGTAAACGTGCACACTTCAGCTCTAAAACTGAACCAATTTCTAAACATGTTCTTCACCTACTTCATACGGATTTGTGTGGCCCCATGCGTGTGCAAACGATTAACGGCAAACGGTACATCTTAGTAATTGTTGATGACTACTCCAAATGGACTTGGGTTTACTTTCTACAAAGCAAAGATCAAGCTCCTTCAATGATCATCACCTTTCTCACCAAAATTCAGGTTCAACTTCGGAACACAGTCAGAACAGTCAGAACGGATAATGGAACTGAATTCAAGAATCAAACTCTTCATGATTATTTTGACAAGGTGGGAATTGAACATCAAACGTCTATTGCTAGAAGTCCAGAACAGAATGGGGTTGTCGAAAGACACAACAGAACGTTAGTGGAAGCTGCAAGAACGATGCTCATTAATGCTCAATTACCAGATTACTTATGGGCTGAAGCCGTATCAACTGCATGTTATATTCAAAATCGCTGTATGATCTCCAAACGCCACAACAAAACTCCTTATGAACTTGTTCACAAACGCAAACCAAATATTCAACACTTTCATGTATTCGGTGCTCTATGTTACCCATATAATGATCGTGATGATTTTGGTAAGCTCAAAGCTAAAGCCGATATTGGGATCTTCATTGGATATTGTGAGAACTCCAAAGGTTTTCGAATCTACAACCGTCGCACTAGGGAAATTCAGGAGACTATTCATGCTAATTTCGATGAACTTTCTGAAATGGCTTCTGAGCACAACAGCTTAGGACCCGCATCAAACCGTCTTAACTTCCCAGATTCTTCAACTGAACCATTGTCACTAACCCGCAAAGAATTGGAAACCTTGTTCGCACCGTTGTTTGATGATACTTTTGATCAAAGTGCACCAGATGTATCCACTAGTTCCGCTGCTCAACCTTGAAAATATTCCAATACCTGATACACCTGTTCCTACATCAACTAATGTAGACAACAGTGCACCTTCAAATGAGTTTTTCAATCCGTTTGCTGAACAAACCGATTCCAATACAGACAATACAGCTGAAGATCTGAACCAACAAAAAGTACCCGAACCTGCTACCTATGATCCAAATGCACTTTTTAATCCATTTGCTCCGACTCCAAACCTTGAAGATATTGCAGAGTCGTCAACACGAAATTTGGAACCACTTAATATGCAGCAGTTCCATAACCCTCACCCTTCAATGCATCAGTGGACTAAAGATCATCCCTTAATCAACATCATTGGACATCCTTCAGCTCCAGTTATGACAAGACAACGACTTCACTCCGATGGTGAACATTGCATTTATGCACTCACCGTTTGTCAAGCTGAACCCACTAACATTAAACAAGCACTCACATATGACAACTGGATTGAATCAATGTAAGAGGAATTCAACCAATTCAAATGCCTTGAAGTGTGGGAATTAGTTGAACGACCAGATGGAGTTTATGTCATTGGGCTGAAATGGATTTGGAAAAACAAGTTGGA
>LBNU01019154.1:62402-136788 GCA_014162995.1 Artemisia annua
TCAATCCGTTTGCTGAACAAACCGATTCCAATACAGACAATACAGCTGAAGATCTGAACCAACAAAAAGTACCCGAACCTGCTACCTATGATCCAAATGCACTTTTTAATCCATTTGCTCCGACTCCAAACCTTGAAGATATTGCAGAGTCGTCAACACGAAATTTGGAACCACTTAATATGCAGCAGTTCCATAACCCTCACCCTACAATGCATCAGTGGACTAAAGATCATCCCTTAATCAACATCATTGGACATCCTTCAGCTCCAGTTATGACAAGACAACGACTTCACTCCAATGGTGAACATTGCATTTATGCACTCACCGTTTGTCAAGCTGAACCCACTAACATTAAACAAGCACTTACATATGACAACTGGATTGAATCAATGTAAGAGGAATTCAACCAATTCAAACGCCTTGAAGTGTGGGAATTAGTTGAACGACCAGATGGAGTTTATGTCATTGGGCTGAAATGGATTTGGAAAAACAAGTTGGACGCAGATGGCACAGTTATTTGTAACAAATTCCGATTGGTTGCTAAAGAATATTCTTAGGAAGAAGAAATTGATTTTGAGGATCTTTTGCACCAGTGGCTAGACTCGAAGCTGTTCGCATTTTTCTAGCATACGCTGCTCATAAAAACATGGTTGTTTATCAAATGGATGTGAAAACGGCATTTTTGAATGGTGAGTTACGTGAAGTGGTCTATGTTAGTCAGACAGAGGGATTCGTCGACCCAGAGCATCCTAATCATGTCTACAGACTTAAGAAAGCTCTTTACGGTCTCAAACAAGCCCCAAGGGCATGGTACGATAAACTTAATGCTTTCTTGCTTGCTAATGATTTTACAAAAGGTTTAATAGATCCAACTTTGTTTATCCAAAAACACGGGGATGACGTTTTAATTGTGCAAATATACGTTGATGACATTATTTTTGCTTCTACACATAAAAAGTACTCAAACGCTTTTGCAAGACTAATGAAACAAAATTTTGAAATGTCTATGATGGGTGAACGTACATTCTTTTTAGGACTACAAGTTCATCAGTCACCCCGTGGGATTTTCCTTAGTCAGTCCAAATATGCTCTTGAGATTATTAAGAAACATGCGTGACCAGTTGTGATACTTACAATACCCCAATGGCCAACACAACTAAGCTAGATGCGGATTTACATGGGAAACCTGTTGACCCCACAAAATACCGAAGTATTATTGGGTCACTCATGTATCTAACCGCTAGCAGACCAGATATTGTATTTGCTGTATTTATGTGTTCTCGTTATCAGTCCCGTCCTACTGAATGTCACCTCAATGAGGCTAAACGAATCCTTCGATACATAAAGGGAACCATTAACATGGGGATATGGTATCCGAAGGATTCTGGTTTTGAACTAATAGCCTTTTCAGATGCTGATCATGCAGGGTGCATAGACACACGCAAAAGTACTTCTGGTGGTTTGCAGTTTCTTGGAGATAAACTTGTGTCTTGGCAATCGAAGAAGCAAGATTGCACCTCATTATCATCTATGGAGGCTGAATATGTAGCCATGTCTGCTTGCTGTGCTCAAGTCATTTGGATGCGAACACAGCTAATGGACTACGGTTACTTATTCAACAAAATCCCGATGTACTGTGATTCCAAAAGCGTGATAGCAATCTCCTGCAACATGGTTCTGCATTCAAAGTCTAAGCACATTGATCTCCGTTATCACTTCATCAAGGAGCATGTTGAAAAGGGTACAATTGAGTTATATTTTGTGGGTACTGAATACCAATTGGCCGATCTGTTCACGAAACGGTTACCTCCATCAAGGTTTTCTGAACTAGTCAACCGGATTGGTATGCGGTGTTTGACTCCAGATGATTTAAAATCTTTTCTTGAAAACAATTAACTGAGTCAAATACCAAAACTATTTTTGTAAATATTTATCAAAAATATCTTCTAAAACACCAAAAAGATTTTACATTTTTTATCTTCCGTCTTATTTTTTTCGTTCTTCAAACGCAAGTACACTACCTCTATCCACACTTCGGTTTCTCAAAAATTTCTCAATTTTATCACCAAGTGTTGAGGGGGAGAAAATGTTCTTCAAAATTTAAAAATCTTGTTCAAACATGTGTACTTGCATATTTCAAAAAGATGATGTTGTCAATAATAATGGTGGAACTTCACGGGTTATCCCTCATTTTGTTAAGTTAAATACATATTTAATTTCCTTTTAGCCTAGAATGTTTTTGTTGCTAACGGTCGTTACCTTACATCGTTAAATATCAAAGTTTAGGACTTATAAAGTATGTTATGTAGTTAAGGGACTGCTTTTGCCAAATTTACAAAGTTTTTAAAATCTTTCACAAAAACAAACACCCCCCCCCCCGTTTTTATTATTTCCACAAAAACAAAAAACAAACGCACTCTTAACTCATCACAAGGCCACAAATCTTTTCACAAATTCGTGCTTTAGATCTTCAAACCGTAAGTGTTTTTGTAATCTTTGACCTAATTTAAGACATGGTTTTTAAGGAATTACGTTTTTAATGGCTAGATTTCTCACAATTTGGTTTTCGAGATCTAGGGTTTGTGTTAATATCGTTCATGATCCATACATGTGTTTTTGTTTGATTATTCATAGGGCTTTTGTTCCTAGATATGTACTAATCATGTTAGAAACAAACAATCATAACAAATAACATGTTTGATTTGAATTTGAAATTAGGGTTTATATACGAGTTGGGCATTCTTGATTATGTGTTGTTTTGTGTGATTTTATTGCTGGGATATGTTTGTTTGAGTGTGTTTATCATGTTCATACTCGTTAATTGCCTCAAAATTCACATATGCATGATTTAGATAATTAAGGGTTTTAGTTCGAATTGGGTTTTTTCATTCTTGTGTTCTTGAATCCAATTAAGTGGTCTGAATGTGTTTGTCTACATGTTAATTGATGTATTTCATTGGTTTTATTACATGATTGCTCGAATTCCATGTTCTAGATAATTTGGGGTTTCAACTGTTTTTGAAAACTGATGGACGTACGTGTAATGTGATTCTAACTATTGTTTCAAAATCATTTCATCAGGTTTCAATCAAGGATCAATCTTTGCCAAACGTAAATGTATGTCAACAATGATCTCGAAAATTCTTGTATAAGAATTTTCGAAAACACTGAGTTATCGAGATCCTTTGAAAACTTTATCGAGATCTCTTGATAAATTATCGAGATCTCTCTATAACTTTTTTATCGAGAAATCTTGATAAATTATCGAGATCTCTTGATAAAGTTATCGAGACCCTTGGGTTATCGAGAACATGCAAACATGTATCATTGAGATCACTCATTTTAGTTTTCGAAAACCTTTGATGCTAATGTTATCGAGAACTTTCATTATTGAAAATTATCGAGAACCTTCATTATTGAAAGTTATCGAGAACTTTCATTATTGAAAATTATCGAGAACAAGGTGTACAAAAGTTTTCGAGAACACACATGATGAATGTTATCGAGAACACAGGAGGCCATGTTTTCGAGATCACACTTATACAATTTTTTTTGAGAATCTTCATTTGTTGTAATCTTTTCGAAAACATGTCTAAAGGATGAATACTCATGAATATGTGTATTGGTTGTGTTGTAATCATGTTTTATTAACTTGTGGATGTGTGTTATTCATATATATGTATGTCTAAGATGTGATTTGTAATGCTATGTGTTATGAATGTTTGAACATTATGTCTTAGCTTACATGTGTAAAACTGCTAATACAACCACATCTCACGTATTAATTAATTAAACCTTAATTGCAACATGTACTTGTATATCTATGTATATCAAACATGAACATGAACTAATGACTAACAAATTTGGATGTTTGATTTCATGATGATACAATTATAGAATACAATGGCTGAACACACCGAAAATGTCCCCGAACAAACTCTTCCGTTACTCGCACTCGGAGAGGTTGTCCCAGCTAACTACAACATCACCATTGGCCAAAACAATCCACGAATTGACTTCAACAAACTTCGGATTCCTAAAGATTCGTGCAAGATTGTTAAAGACATTCTACTGGCTCATCCCTGCAAGTCCATGCTTACTAAGTCAACGTCGGTTCCTATCTTCTATATTCATCAGTTCTGGCACACAGCTCAAGCAAACTTGGACGATGAATCCTTCACTATCAAACTGGATCGTCAAGAATACACCGTGGACCAGGATGTTCTTCGAACTATTCTCATGCTTCCTACACCAGAAGAATTCTGTCCCATGTTAAACGAACTTGAAATTCTAGATTATCTCATTGATCTAGGATATGATGTTCAAGAGGAACTACCACTTATCAGACTGTCCAGATTCAACGTCAAATATCTACCACAACCATGGAGAACCTTCTACATGTTGATTGTCAGATCCATTTCAGGCAGGAAAAGTGGTCACGAACATCCACGACTAGAGCATCTGCAAGTATTTTGGGGGATGATGAGCATGCAACCAATCAACTTTGCTAGTTCGATAATGAGCGACATGATCCATCACATCCAAACCGATCGTGAAAGGAATGTGATCCCGTTCGTTAGGTTCACAAAGATGCTGATTGAACACTTCTGCGACAAAACACCTGACTACCTCAAGAGAATGCATGATCCTACAGGACCTAAAGATATATACAACAAAGATTACAAGATCTCTTTTGTCAAAACCATCAAGTTCACAACAAGGACCAAGGGAATGAGAATTCCAGACTACTTCCTAGATGGCGAGATTCGTAAAACACAGAATTACAAAATCTACGAAAAAGCCTTTCAAGTTGGGAATGTAGGATACACTGGTGATGAAGACGAACCAGTTGTCAAAATTCAGACTTGTAGCAGGAGAGGTGGCAAGACTGGAAGCACAAGTAGTACCACAATCTCACAACTAACAAAGTCTCCACCAAAGCCTGCTACTAAACCTCATAAGAAGATCACACCGAAGCGAATCATTCAAGATGAACCATTGTCTTCATCTTCAGAGTCTGAATCTGAGTTTGGAACTGAGTCAGATGATGAGGAAGATTTTGAAAGAAGAGTAAGGGTAGACGATGAAGAGGAGTTCCCCGGGCTTGAACTGGCAAAGCAATTAAGCAAGGGAACTCTTCAGAAAGAACAAAGGAAAAGCAAAGGGATTATCATCAGTGAACCTAGTAGTGGTGCATATGATGAAGAAGAAGATGAACCAGCTGATGAACCACTGCTCGACAAACGTAGACTCAAAAGCATCATTGTCGACCCAAGAGCAGAAGAGAAGCAACATCGGAAAGAATTGAAAGAAGCTGCACTACTCAATCTCCTACATCCACAACCTCATCAACAACCGCTCGATCAACTTGCACAAGAGGGTGGCTCAAGTAGCACTTTGATTCCTCCTTCCACAACTGTGACTCCCACAATCACTGAAACTGAAGAAAAAGATCCAGAAGGGAATGTCATTATGAAGGAAGCTGATGAAGAAAACGTTGCAGACTTGCAAAAGGAGAAAGAGCCTTCTGAGTTCATCACACCTGAGTTCGTTGATCAGGTAAGAAGAGAAGAAGAACTGAAGAAGAAAGCAAGTGAGGAGACGGAAAGATTGTTTAGTGATGAACAACAAGACGAAGAATTCTTCGACACCGACAAATACATCATCTCACCTTCACACTCAGTCCAACAACAGTCATCTTCAAAGGATCCTCCTATTCACAAAGGTTCTCCTCCAAAGGATCCTTCTCCTCCTCCCTCNGTCCAACAACAGTCATCTTCAAAGGATCCTCCTATTCGCAAAGGTTCTCCTCCAAAGGATCCTTCTCCTCCTCCATCTGAATCTGATCATGAATCATCTTCAAAATCATCATCACATCACTCCTCTCCACCACCATCAAAGACAACATCAAAACACAAGTCAATCAAGAAAAAGGGAAGCTCATCCATCACCACAGCATCACAAACACTAAAGCAAGCTGTTGCTATGGCAAGGAAGAAGAAAGGCAAACAACTACAGAATGGAGATCTCAAGAACCAAGTTCACAAACTGACCAAACAGGTTACGACACTGAAACACCAAGTTAAGGATCTTAAAGAATCAACCGCTTTAGTTAACAAACTCCTTCAAGCTGACATGAGTGGAATGATCAAGTCATACACTGAAGAATATCTCAACGACAATCTTGTTGCCATAACCACTCCAGCAGTGTCAGAACTTCTCCAACCGGTTCAAACAGAGTTGAACTCCAGGATCAAACACAGCATTGAACAAATGCTTCAGTCAACACCTTTTTATCTTCGCACTGACAGAGCTCCAACCGCACCTACAAACCTTACAACCGAACAACTACAAGCCCTGCTAGCCGCTAAACTTCGAGATAAAGAGGAAAAGACTCCTGAAGAATCAACGATGTTTGAGGCTTTGAAAGCTATTGCCTCTAAAGAATCATGTAAGGAAGCAGTTGGTAAACACAAACGATGAAGGAAAGATGATGATCCTGATGCAGATCCTAAAAGCAAGAAGTCAAGGACGTCAAAAGAACCATCATCTTCAAAGAAACCACCTAAGTCTCCTAAAGCTCCAGCCACACAACAGCAAGCTCCAGCATCTGGATCCGGTCCAAAACATGCAGAAGAACCTTTCATGCTTCAACCAGCTGACACCAGGAAGAACCTGAATCATCCATTCCCGAATCACACATTCCTGAATCACAAGCTGGACCTTCATCAACATCTAAGACCAAAGAGAAAGGAAAATCTACAAAGCCTAAAAGGAAGAAGAAGAGGTCTAAACCATTCTCATGGTTAGATGTAGAAGAAGCACCAAAAGCTGATTGGCTCACTGTAATGCTCAAGTCACAGCCTCCACTTGAAGCCGCGAACCATTACCGGGAAATACTTTGCAGTACGCTCAAAGTATCATGACTGATCTTCAAGTAGAGACAATGACTAAGGCTGAATTATGAAGGATCAACCGTGAAGCTATGGACTTTCTTAAGAAGCGATCGGGAAACAATGTTGAACTCCAGTATCACATAGAGAACATTGCTTATGCCTTATCTGGTTCGTTCGATTGGCTGAATCCTGAAGCCAACTACGATGCACACTCCAAGTACAACGAGCCCTACTTCACTGATTGGACAAAGCCACTACCTCTGCAAGGATTTCCGGAAAAGCCTAAGATTCCCTACCTATTCTTCTTCAACAGCGATCTCAGATATCTTCAATATGCCCATGAGACCTCTAAAGAAAGATATTCTTCTTCACTGACAATCTCAGTCCCTGCTGCCAGATATGAATTGCCATCCATTGAAGAAACAACATCGATATTTAGCGACTCCGTTGTTGCCTACAACAGAGAAGCTCTTCTTGGAATTCAACACTGGCGAGATCAACGTAAACTTGGCTACACTCACAAATTGCATCTGACGTCAAGTGAAAACATGAAGCATAACTCTCGAATTGTTGCAATCATGGAAATCTTAGAGTCGCGAAGGTTCAACTACACTTTCATGAAAGAAATTGTCGTCAAGAGGCTAGATGAAAAGGCGTACAAATTTTGTGAAGTAGACTTCCCTGACCTCAACCTCAATGACATCGAAGACATGTACTTGGAAAAAGTTCAAGGAAAGTTGCTACGTTTCCCTAAGTCAACTCAGTACAACTTCATTGCATCTCTACTTCTCAACATCAGACGACGAATAGTTCAAGAACAAGTGGAAGATCTTCAGCTGGGCGTTGAAAGTTATCAGAACAAGCTCAACCTAACCAATCCACAACTCACATTTCCTGAAATTCAAGAGTCGTCACAGTACACCCTTATACAACAACCATCATTTGGAATCACCTACCTCAACAAGAAGAATCAGCTCTTCTACATGAGATTCGATGAGATCCAGAAATTCTGTGATGACACGCTAAAACGAGTTCGTGATGGGTTAGTTGAAAGATTGCTTGATGACAAGAAGAGGTTAAGCAAAGGTGAAAATACGAGGTGGAAAGCGAATGCACGAAGGATGATTCGCAACTTTGTTCATACAGTGGAAGAAAGATTGTATCGTCGTGAGCAGATCAGGAGATTGGAAAGCTACATCGGCGTTCGACCATCATTCCCGGTCTTGACATNATGACACGCTAAAACGAGTTCGTGATGGGTTAGTTGAAAGATTGATTGATGACAAGAAGAGGTTAAGCAAAGGTGAAAATACGAGGTGGAAAGCGAATGCACGAAGGATGATTCGCAACTTTGTTCATACAGTGGAAGAAAGATTGTATCGTCGTGAGCAGATCAGGAGATTGGAAAGCTACATCGGCGTTCGACCATCATTCCCGGTCTTGACATTCAGACGACCTGATCCTCGATTTACAGACTTTGAAGCCATGCCTGCTGGTGACACTTAGCTTCTGGTATTAACATTTCAATATTTTTATTATATATTGACTGATTTGTGATCACTACGGCTTGTGCACACATAACAGTGTACAACCCGCACTTTGTACTTAAAGGACCCTGTGGTACGCATCAGTGCTACAATCCTCACATAAGGAGCGAAAGCTTCTTACTTTTGAGTAGAATTAACAAACATTTCAAGATTTCTACAATTCTGCTCAAAAGACAAGTATTTCACCTTAATTAGTAGTCACTTGTTGAGGGGGAGTACTTGACCAAAAAAAACATCGTTCTAAATCTTTAAAATCTTGATTGAATTCTCCCCATAAGACTCAAAAAGGCATATTTTAATCAAAAAGTTTACAAAAACAACATTTTATATGCTATTTTTGAGGGGGAGAAAATGAAAAGTGATTAAAATATGATGTCAAAAGTTTTATCTTGTGCGAGCTCGACTCAGAATTGACCCACGAATTGACGAAACAACAAATGTTAGTATTCGAAAGGATTTATCCGAGTAGAAAGTACCATTTCGAGAAACTCTTCTTAGACGTTTACCTTGACGGGTCTAACTTCCTTTTATGAATGTTAACAACTTCAAGTTAGTTATTAGGGCTAGTTATCACCTAAAAACTGATAATGGATCCCTTTAACTAAGCAACGTAAACGTGTCCCTCGGGTACATGTCTATTAAGAGTGGATCAATTCAAAAGTGCCAACTTCTCCAGCATATGCAAATTTCTGAAAACATTCACGAGCATATGTGGAGGGGGAGTCTTTCAAATGAAATCTAAAACCCTCAAAGTGTTAACAAAAGGTTTTATACTTATAAACACTTTGAGAGATTTTCAAATAGTTGGTTCAAAGGCATCAATAGGATAGTCATAGAGTTACAAGGTGACTAGGAATAGGAATAACCGTCCTATGATCCGCCAGAACCGGAGGGATCTACCCAAGGACATCACCAATAGTTAGAAAATAGAAGTCCTTAGGTATGATATGAAAAAGGAGAAAGGAATGAAAGGAGAAAGAAGGGGTTGAAGAATTAAAAAGAAAATAAAAGAAAAGGGTGAAAAGAAATAGCCCTCCATTCATTAAACCTTAGGTCAGACACCGGGTTCAATTCATATGCTACTGGTCGTTGCTAAGGCGACACCGGTATTGAAGATAAAGACGTCATAGACCCAGTGACGCAATGCACCTAAACCTTCTTATCCACTCAAGTTTCTCTCAAAAGATACTTGTTTCATTCTCACGGAGAACCCTGCATAATCTATTGACCATTCACTACGAGTGTGTCAATATTGAAAAGGAGGTACTCTAAACCACACCTCCGACGACCAAAATTGTGCACAAATTGAGTCTAGAGCCACGAGATACATCAAAGATCTCTTAGGAACAAATAAAACTTCTACACTAGTGTTTTACATCATTGGACACTACGTGTAAACTATCGAGTCCTACGCAGATCTTAGCAATCTGCCTTGAACGTTTATAAGGGATTTACTTATGTATTTCTCGAATGATTGAACAGAAATCCTGCCAGGGTCAACATCAAACAGCCCTGACAGCAGGTCACTTCGGTAATTGCTTGTGAATTACGCTTAGTGATTACGATGGTTTCAAACGGTCTACAGTCATGGGGTGATCTCCAGCGACTCACCTAATTGTGGGTGTACTTATGTATGTCTGTGTAAGCCCTCTAGGGGGTATCCGATTAGGAACGGCCTTGGTAAGGATTAAAAGGAGTCTTCACACTATGCTGTCGACGAATTCTAATTCCACTGGAGACTAAGAAAGTGAGGAATGGCAGAATACGACATCACTTGATCACTATCACATCATCAAAGACAAAGAATAAAGAACGATGAATCTTTTTGCTAAGGAATTTTTTGAAAGACGTCTAAAGCCGTGAAAGCCAAAGTTTAAAAACAAAGTAAAAGACGTTGAGCAACCCTATTAGTCTTCATGACCGACCCTTAGGGGGAGATTGTTAGGATCACGTTATACGTAATCTCTCAAGTCTCGGTCATTTTTACAATATGTAATAGGTTGCTAGTTTATTTATCTTACTTATGTTTATGTATTAAGTTATGTAAGCATCCAATGGGCCTCCAAAGCCCACGAATAGAATGATAGGAAGGGAAGGGAGTGTTGCCCTAGACCTTGCCTATAAATAGTGAGCTTATGTAACACATACAATTGTTGGTTATTTCATTTCATGAAACTCTTGCACTTTCATCTTTCATATTGTTATAACCAACCAATCTTTATTCTCATCTTATTTCTACCAAAATATATAGTTGTGTTTACAATATGGTGACCTAACAAATAAGGTGGCGGTCCCTTATCGATACGGGACCGTCTGTGGTTTAATGGACCGTGATCTCTCCCATGTCGTCTATAAATACAGAACTGTGATTTTGCTGAAAACTTTACCTCTTGTATACTAAAACTTTCTGTATTGCAAAATCCTTTCCAAAACATAGTCTTTGATCACATTATCGGGTTCTTAGTTGTTTACAAGTGATCACACTCATCATCGTTCTATAGTGCAAGAGAAGAACATTCGTTGTAGTCAAGATACAAAGTGTTAAAGAAGAGTCACACTCATTGTTGTAGATTCATCATTAATTTCATTTATTAATTTTTGTATGTAATAGGACTTGAGTGCAAGTCTTATATTGTTTATTGTGTTAGATCGTGCCATTGTTTTGGTACGAGGTGAGAAGCCACGTGGGCTTTGTTAGATTAGTTCTAGCTAGGATTAGGATTCGACATTCCGCTTAGTGTCGTTAAACTTGGTGTAAGCTTGTCCATAAGGGAGCGTGTTGATATAGTGTTTGTGAAACTCTCGAGTGTGACACTCGAGGAGTGGAGTAGGGACGAAGGAGTGAGCTTCCTGGCCGAACCACTATAAATCCGCTTGTCACAGTTTGATCTTTCCTTGCTTTACTTTCGTTTACTTACTTGCTATTGATTATACTTGTTGTTGTTTTGAGTTCACATAAATATCGAATCGAACTTTTTCATAAACTCGACTTACAAAGTAAACTTTCTAAAACTAAATTAAAAAATGGTGAAACTATTCAACCCCCCCTTCTAGTTTCTACAGACATTTTCTTTTAGCTTCTTCATGTCACGTCCCAAGCTTTCGAGTTTGTTGGTGATTAGGGTAATTCCATCCGAATTCCCAACAATGCTCCTACTACTTCCTCCTTCATGCCACTTTTGAAAGTGGTCCGCCATATCTTCAATAGCTTTTAAAGCTTGAGCAGGAGTCATACTAGGGATTGGTCCCTGAGAATCTAGCATTTGGCGGGTTAAGATGTTGATCCCCTTGTAAAAAATGTTAACCATTTGTTGCTTGTTGAGATCATGAGTAGGGCACTTGTACAAAAGATCATTGTACCTATCCCAAGCTTGGTACAATGTTTCATCCCCGTCTTGCTTGAAGTTATGAATGTCTTCAAGCTGTTTTGCCGTCCTTGAAGGAGGGCAATACCTTTGGATGAAATGCTTCTTCAAAAGAGCCCAAGTGTTTACTGTCCCCGCTGGTAACCTATCGATCCACCTCTTTGCTGCTCCAGTTAATGTCATCGGGAATACTCTGAGCATTATCGCATCATGACATACCCCCGGAATGTTGAACAAACTGACAATGTAAATGACATTGTCAATGTGTTCATGAGCATCTTCCGTCTTGCTTCCTGAAAATGGGTCTTTCTGCAGTTCCCTGATGAATTGATTTTAATTTCGAACTGCACATCATCCCCAATAGCTGGCCTAACAAACCAGGCCCTTGCTCTTCTCGTGTGAGAGCCAAATATTCTTCAAGTGTAAGGTTGTCAATATCAATTTCTGCCATAGTACCTGAAACTTGAAAACACCCGTGAGTACCGAAAAGAAAATAAAACAAAAATCCTAATAGCTCCCCGGCAGCGGCGCCAAAAACTTGATGCAGGTTTTACTGACCAGGTTTTAATATTTATATTAGTCTCGTTTACCTAAGGTCTACCTTTACGCACTAACGGACAGTGTATCCGATCGTGTGTGGTATAACTAATTGGTAAAGTCGAGGTCGTCCCAAGAGCTAAGTGTGTGGAAATTACCTAAGTTCGTGTCACGTTTAAAAGGGGGTTTTATGATTGAAAGATTAATTTAACTAAGAAAAGTAAATAACAATGCAAGTAAATAAAATAGAAGAAAATCAATAAGAGAGAAGTAGTGTTAACCTAATTACTACTCTTGTTATCATTTTGACTAGTTTTCTTAATGGTGCATCCTATCATATCATCTGGGGATTTAATTCATTTCGGATCAGAAGGTTAAATCACCTACGTCTATCTTACACCTTGTCCTATCCAAAACTATTGTAAAGCCTTGGATTCATCGGTACAAAAATGCAAGAGTCATTAAGTGCCTCTACTAACATGGACAAGTCTAACGAATGCAGCATGGTCAGATCTTACACCCCTCTAACTCCATTAAGTGTCTAGCATCGGTAGGTGGTCCTAGGGTTAATTCGCACGTGTATGGTGATATTGCTATCACCAAGTCACATCCCTAGCGACTTGCTTCCTAGGGTTAATTCCACAAGTCTCTAGAGAACAACCAATGCTAATCACTATGGGAACTAGAGTGTCCCAAGCCTCGCCATGAAAGTATACAAACAATAGATAATAGATGCGTCGAAAACTAAATGAAAACAATAACAATTTCATAACTAGGCTAACACCAAGAGGTGTTTAGCCACTCATATTCATAATTGCAGTAAAACAAGTTTGAGTTAATACAAAAGTAACCATGAATCGAATACAAAACAAAGGAATGGATAAACTTACGATTGGTGTGTGAATCCTCCCTTGAAAATGACTTCTATGAGGCTAGAACTTGGTTCCTCCTACTCCCCGAGTTTCTCCCAACTTCTGTGTGTTGAAAAGTGAATGAATAAACTCGGAATTAGGGCTGGTATTTATAGGCCCGACTTTGTTACGGCGTAGCTGATTNTGAAAACAATAACAATTTCATAACTAGGCTAACACCAAGAGGTGTTTAGCCACTCATATTCATAATTGCAGTAAAACAAGTTTGAGTTAATACAAAAGTAACCATGAATCGAATACAAAACAAAGGAATGGATAAACTTACGATTGGTGTGTGAATCCTCCCTTGAAAATGACTTCTATGAGGCTAGAACTTGGTTCCTCCTACTCCCTGAGTTTCTCCCAACTTCTGTGTGTTGAAAAGTGAATGAATAAACTCGGAATTAGGGCTGGTATTTATAGGCCCGACTTTGTTACGGCGTAGCTGATTGGATTGCTAGGCCGTAACCTTTGTAAGTTAGTGTTACGCCGTAGCTTGATCAAATACTACAGGCGTAATATCTTGATAAGAGGCTTCCTACGGCGTAGCTGCTAGGGTTGCTACGCCGTAACTTCTTCCTTGGCCTTGTTAGTTCCTCTCGATCTCAAATTGGGGCTTACGTCATAGCTGGAGAGTTGTTTACTCCGTAGAGCCCTTCAGTGGATCATTACGCCGTAGCCGTATGACAGGCTACGCCGTAGTCTTCATAAATTCTTTCTTATGGCGTAAGTTGATGGCCCTTTACGCCGTAATCTTCATAAAGTCTTGCTACGGCGTAGGTAGATGAATCTATACGCCGTAGTGAGTGCAGAATCCATAATTTCCACATATTTGCTTCTAAGTCCTTCCATTTCCGCGTATGTTCGTTCTTTTACTCATCTTTACCCTGAAACTAAAATAGGAAGAAATAAGAGTATATATTCTTCATACAAATAGAAAAGATGAGCATTATAGGGGGAAATTAACACTTAAATCATGGGTAAATTTGACGTCATCACTAATCTAACGCAAGGGGGTTCCGCTTGATAGACTGAAATGATTTGAGTTGATTAACAGTAATTATACTATTGAGTCGAATAAGCGATAGGCTAACGCGTACACAGATAGATAATAGATATAGTTAAGAGGCCTGACGAATGATTAAGTAGCTTGTCACTTGTTTTATTGCTAGTTTTATATGATGAGTGCGAAAATCTATTCTCTCTCATTGGTAACTTAATTATAGGCGAGTAAACTCTTAATGATTACTTATGTCTATATTATTTAACCTTTTTTAACGGCTTACACTAACTTATAATGCTAGTGAAGTAATCGTGGGAGGCGTATGGCAGCGCAAACAAGCCACAAATAGACACAGAGGTTATCAATACACATATAACAAGAACCAAATAAACATCAAATAAACTGATAATCGATGGGAAAGAAACATAAAAGGGAGCAATATGGCGGCCACAAGCCCAACAATCCTAATTGATTATAGTCTACTATTACAATAAAATAAAACTACTTAATGAATTAAACACTAGCAGGACCTTCTTACTTCTCTGAAATCTTCATTTGGGTGGTGTCCTGTATTGCCAAATCGACTGTATTCTTCTCCTTAGGGTTTTGTTGCACACTAAATTCGGCTGTACAATGGGGTATTTATAGTTTCTATTCAGAGGGTCGATGTGGTGCATCAACTAAGTTGATGCGGCGTATCTAGGTAACTTCGCGTGGGGTCTAAGATTATTATATTATAGAATATTTGTACACCGTCTTCAGATGTGGCGTATCTTGAATCTTTATGCGGTGCATGTCTTCTGTATCTTGGATTATCTTCTGGTGAAATTTTGAGATTGATACGCCGTATGTTAGAATGTAATGAGGCGTATCTGAAGTAGATAAGTCAGATCTTCTTCGTTGACCAAAGTTTCATATGCGGCGCATGAGATAAATACATGCGGCGCATTCTTCAAAGTCAAGAAATAGTCTTCGAATTCATCTAAGTATGATCGTATGGCGCATCTGTCTAGAATGATACGGCGTATCTACCTTCAGTTCAGTAGACTTTTCCAACTTGATCCATTTAGCTCCGTTTTACGTCCAAAATAACTAACTTTCACCAAATGCTTGTTTCTAACTAAGAATTACAAAATTAAACGATTAAATATCAATTCTCCTATAAAATATTATAAAACAAGTCAAATACATAGGACAAATGATGGCAATATATGTCATCAACAACATAAACTTGAAATTGATAGAGATCAAAGCATAATCATAACATCGCTTTATTATATATACATATCCAAGCAATCACTAGAGATTTAGCCTCTCATGGCTAATGAGTTCATGATAACAGAAATGATAGAAGAGTAAACAAGAGACATACAGATTGGAATGATCAAATGGATTATACTAGTGTCACAAGTAACCAAATATTCTACAACCAAAGAGTATATTTGACCATTGCTCGCTCTGTTCTACCTCTGCTTTTTTCTCTGGATCACGATCTTAACTTCGTACTTCTTTAGGACTGACTTAGTGGAAATTAGTTAGAGAGTGGAGAGTTCAAATGACTACAAATGGGCATTATATAGGCTTCTGATAGGTGAAGTACGGCGTACTTCGATTGTAAGTGCAACGCACTTAGCTGTTTTCTTGGCGCCAAAGTTTCATAAATGCAGAGGAAGTACGGCGCACATAGAATACAAAACCGGCGCACTTTTATTATAAACAGCCTCTTCACTTTTCTTTGACCGAGCAAGCAAGTACGACGCACATAGGTGGAGAACCGGCGCACTTGGCTGGGATATATGGACTTATATCGTAGACTTCATATTTATTGGCTTTATTGCTTAAATACTTGCGTTTTTTATATTTCTTGCTCTAGAGCATCCGTGAGAGAACCTGCACACATTTCATGCTTTTAAGTATCGAAAGTTCACAATAAATGATCATAAAACATGTAATATCATGCCAAAAAATATGTACAATTAGGGCGTAATCAGCAAGCATCTGATTTGTGCGGTCTACATTCCATGCAAAGGACCTCTGCTGCTCCAGCTATATTTGTCTGAACTCATTGTAGAAACCATCATACTGGATGTTCATGCCAGACATCACAACGGTTATGTCATCCACATCCTCTACTAAATGAGATATGTCTCCCTCTGTATCTCCCATCCTCTCGTCCATGGCCCTGAGCCTATCCGAGATGCTCCTGATAGGGCGCTGCCTAGCACAATCCTCACCAACATTCCCTTGGTTACCACTAGCCTGGGAAGCCCTAATCCCTACAGATCCATCACCTGTAATGGGCTCCATCTCAGCCTCACCAGCCTCATTGATCCTGTAGATACCAAACTCACAAAGCTTCAGAATACCAATCAATTCAGTTTCTTGTCCCCTGGTCTCAACATTCAAAGCATTTGGGCTCATCAAACCCAAGTCCCTAGCCAACCTACCAATGAAATGAGCTCCCTAAATGAAGCTCTTCTTCTTCTGGAAACCCTTTGCTCTATGATGTGTGCTTATTCACACATCTTTTCTTTGCCAAATTAAGACCAAAACAGACACAAACTAACCATAAATGCCAAAGATACTGTGTTTTTGTGTTTGTGATCGTGCAGGTATGGATATTTCAGAAACGTGCATGAAATATGCCAAAAAGGACATAAACGAGCACGAGATTGGAAAACGTGTCAAAATCCGGAGCCAGGGAAGCAATTTACCATTTTAGGAGCTCAGATTGTCAAAATGTACCTTGGGGAATCACATGATGCCAGAAACAATCTTTGTAACAAAGTTTGCAACATTTGGCAAAAATGGTACCTCAACTTTGCAAATTGGCAAAACTAGTCCCCGGAGGTTTCATTTTGGAGAATAACTATTCAAGGTCCTTATGGAATTACAAGATAACAATAATGGTCATTGAAACAAGTTTCGGGAAAATGACAATTTTGGTCCCTGAATTTTCAGATTTACATAATTAGTCTTAGGGCTAATTTAAGTTACAAACCAAGGACCTTTTGTAAACTTATAAACCCTTTTCATCAAACTAAGCCCAAAACCCAACACTGGCCCAATCCCATCCCTGGTATTATATACACACAGGTCAACAAACTCAAACCTGGGCAACCCCTTCTTCTTCCACCTTGGTTGCCCGCCAAAACCAATCACATCAAGCTCCCCTGCCATTCCCCAACATCCTTGTCCCCCCCCCCAAGTCAGCCCACTTGCTGAAATATCTCACTCAAGGGCGTCAATTGGAGACTTCAAATGGGCGCCAAAGATGATTTAAGGGCTGTGATCATCCCAAACCCTATCCAACGTATGGGATTTGTCCAGGAAAGCAAAAAGGTCACCTCAAGACTGTTTTATCACACAGAAAGCACAAGAGAGAGAAGCCCTAGTCATCCTCTTAGTATAAATAGGCTCCTTTGAGGCAAAAGATGCTATGTTATGTTTAATTTTTATGTAGTTTTTAACTTAGTTAATTAGTTTTTATCTTGTACTTTTATCTCAGTTTTAATATAAGAATTCCAGTTTTACTCATTCAAAGCTTGTCTCAATTTTCAGTTTCAAAAGTAGTTAAGAATTTTAGCAATAATCTTGTTTATGCTTAATCAATGTTTCAAATATTTTGCATAAGCTCACTTAAGTCTCCTAAAAAAAAGAAAGAGAAAGTATAGAAGCGAATCAGAACCAAATCATGCAGAACCGTGGAAAGTCCTTGGGGTTAGAATCATGGGAAGGTATTAGGTTGGGGTGAGAAACGGCTTTTTTACTCGTGTTCATGGGAGCACAAAGTCTCATTGTAAGGTGTCTGAATGCTGTTGTTAATTGTGTTTGGTTTTCTGCATATTCATTGTTATTTTAATATGTCAGCTTAATATTTCAGTTTCAAGGGTTTATTCCCTCTTTGCTTCATGAATCTGTTAAGACAGTCTCAATTGGGCTGTTGGATTTGTTGGCTTACTGTGTTACTGGTGTGGTCCAGGTGATAAAACCTGTTCATGTCAGCATTCTTCGAGTCAATATAGTGTAATTGCAAGCTTAAAAAATCAGTAGTGTCGTAGAGGAAAAATCAAAAATTACCTTTTTCATCTTAACTATTAATGTGGGTTGGCGTTGGACCTCCAAATCATCACCTCTAAGTTTTAAAGTGTTAAACTAGCTCACTCTAGTCTCATTATAGGTTAAGATAACAGATTCGGTGATCTAAGGCCATTAGAAATCCAAATAAGTCAAAATTGCAAAAAGTGAAAAAGTCAAAAGTGCCAAAATTGCCCCAAAGTAGGTGGATTTTTAATTTACTCATGGTTAGGAGTTATAGTCTATAACTTGGGGAATTTTTTATTTTCCAGCTTGTAATTCTTGGACTAATTTTGGAATAATTTTAGGAATTTTTCTTAACAACCCTTTTGACCCGTTTTTCTTTTGGCCACAACTTGCTCATCTTGTGAGCTTAGGCCTTGATCTTTCGTGATTTGTGGAGCCTGCTAGGTTTTTTTGTTAGATCCATACTTTGTTTGCACTCATATGCTTATTTGATAGCTTATTTTTGCCTCCCAAAATCACCCCACAACCACTGTTTGTACTGATGCACCAGTACAAACACTGAGGTTGTTTAATCTCTTGAATCTATTGGATTTTAGCTGTGTAATTGTTGATATTATGTTGTTTACATATGATTGGGATAGTGTTTGTTAGCTTGTACTTTTGTTTTAGCTTATGTGCTCAGTGGGTTACCTTGTAGCTTTTTCAAAAACTCATTTTAGTTTAAAGATTAACACTGTTGGTAAATTAAGCTTGCATTAAGCTTTTTAAAGCTTTTCCAGAAACTTTTCTTCACAAAAGTTATTCAATTTTGTTGGTTAAACACATTTGCAAAAAGAAAAATTAAAAAGAAAAATAATTTTAGCAAAAAGGCCTGGGTGGGATTCGAACCCCAGACCTTTAGGACAGCAAGCAAGGAACACAACCACACCACACACAAACCATCTCTGCCCTTGGGTCTTTTGCGTTAACCTTTGCACCTTTAATTTATTTAACTCATTTTTAGGCAGTTTGCTTATCAGCTTATTTAGCTTAATTTCTGCTTATTCCACCACTGTACCCCCACTTTTTATATTTTTCTTAAAGCAGTTTTAACTTGTAATATTTGTTAGGAAAATTTCAGAATTTTTAAAATAGCTTTAATATTAATTAGAATTAAATTAGTGATAAATACTTTTTTAATTCATAATAAATAGAATTTTTATTGAAATTTTAATTTTCTTTTTTCTAAAATTTTCTTTGGTCATCTAGTATGTTGGAAAATTATTTGTATGCCCGTACAACTAGTCGTGTTTAGATCTTACTTTTATTTTTGCGTGTTGACGTTAATTTTAATTAATACGCGCGTTTATAGATTTCGCTGCTTAGCATAATTGTTTTACGATACCAAATAATCTCTCAACATCCTTACAAGCATTTTAATCTCCAAATCTTACACGATATTCGCTATTCATACCTCGTTGGGACATGACCCGGGTGATCACTTGCCCGGTATCACATATACATATACTGTATTCACGAGTTTCGCTAGTCGGTCTTTTCACAAAGGTTGATTAGTGGATCCCCCTCACGTATACTCTGTGTATATCTTTGGTACGCGCATCCTGTCTGCATCAAAATTTTGGCGCCGCTGCCGGGGAGGTTGTGTGTTGCTACTATCGTCACGATTTTAACGATTAGTGACTTGTAGATCCTTCGTCAAGAAGTTATCGTTTTTAAAAACATATAAAATACAAAAATATTTTTCTTTTCTTTTTATATATATAAAAGATAAAAATACAAAAACATTTTCCGTTTTTCTTGTTAAATAAACAATAAAAGACACTATCGAGAAACATTCGACAGAATACTACCTAACTGGAGGTATGACCATTAATAAGTTCCCAAACCAAAGATTAAAACTTGCCTTTGTATCCTTGTGAGTGGTGTACCTTTTTCAAAGAAGCCATTCATATTACGATTATTGGTTTAAGTTCTCTGTTGTTTTGCCTCAATCTTGTGTTAACTGAGTGTTTTTTATCCTAGTGCATGCGCACTCGTTCTTCTAGGTCAACAAGCCCTTTCTGTGAGCTTGTCAGAATTCCTCGAAGACGCCACCGTAGACGTTCTGCTCCTACCCCAATAGGTGAACCCGAGATTCGTCCTATTTCCAACAATTCCATTGTCATGATGGAAGAACGTCCTATGTGTGAGCTTCTCCAGGCACCCATCGAGGGTTATGGAGATGCTATCGTTGTTCCAGCCATTGTGGCTGATAATTTTGAGCTCAAGACAGGGTTGCTTAATCTAGTAACCTCGAGCCAATTCTATGGTTTTGAGAGGGATGATCCTCACGCTCACATTCGATGGTTTAACAAAATCACATCCACCATCAAATATAAAAACGTCCCTCAAGATGCAATCAAACTACTTCTTTTTCCATTTTCCCTCGAGGGGTCTGCCCGGATTTGGCATGAAAAACAACCCCCTCGTTCGATTGAAACATGGGAAGATTTAGTTAAGAAATTTGTGAATGAATTCTTTCCTCCTTCTGAGACCACCAGTCTCAAAAACGAAATCATCAAATTGACACAGAAATTTGATGAATCATTTAGCGAAGCGTGAGATCGTTTTAAAGAATTACTTCGCAAATGTCCTCATCATGGTTTCTCTGAGTTGATGTAACTCGACACTTTCTACAATGGTGTGAGCCAATCTGATCAAGACTCTCTTAATGCTTCCGCTGGAGGTAATTTTTTGAGTCGAACCACAAAAGAAGCCTTAGCCATCATTGAAAACAAATCTAAGGTCCGCACTACACGAAGCAAGCCGGTTGTTTCCCAAGTGAGTGTTGGTCCTTCTACTTCATCTCCCGTGAGTCAATCTAGAACCGATGCTAAGATTGACAAACTCACGGAAGCTATTCAAGCTTTGGTTCTTTCCAACCAAAAGAAAGTCTCTTTCCACCAAACTTCTTCACCCGCTGAAGTCAAGAAAGTGGAAGTCTGTGTTACCTGTGGTGGCCCTCACGCATATTATAATTGTATGGCCACCGATGGTACCCCTTTTGAAGCCAATGCTATAGTCGGTACTTCCAATCAAGGAGGTAACCAATACCGTACTCCCATGGACCCGAACTATCATCCTAACCACTACCCTGGACCACCTGGTTTTAATCAAAACCAAAATGTCTAAAACCGTAACCAAAACCAGAATCGAATGAACCAAGGTTTTCAAAACCAAGGTAATTTCAATCAAGGTTAAGGTTTTCAAAATCAAGGTTTCCAAAACCAAGGAAACTTCAACAGAAACCAAGGTCAGGGTAATTTCAACAAAGGGTATTTTCATGGTAATGGCAACCAAAATCTGGGAAATTTTCAAAACCAATGTCCTAATCAAAAAAACCGAGGACTTTCCTAACCAAACTCAAGCAATTGTTCCAACCGGACCACCATCTGATGAGTTGTTGAATCAATTCATGAAATCCCAGGATGAAATGAATAGGTTGTAGGATACACATAATCATAACTCGTGTGGTTCTTGAGGTTAATGGATCGAATAGTGTAAGAAAGTAGAGATTAGTTAGAGAGAGAAAGTGGGAGCCTTTTAGAGAGAGAAAGAACAAGTAAAATGTATAACTAATGAAAGGTCCAACCTTCTCCCTTGGTGGGAGAAGGTATTTATACTTACAATGGAGTGAATGCCTCTACTAGGCTGTGGAGCGGGCTGACAGAGGGTAAAAGACCCGACCCGACACCACAAATAATAACTAAAACTAAGCTACGTATAAACTACTATAATGAATTCTACGAGCTATACAATGCTTTAACATACTAGGGGGGACCGAATCTTCTATAGGAAAAAACGTATTCCTAACAATCTCCCCCTAAGGGAGGTCACCCCAGAAATTAAGTCTTGAATTCTAGCATTGAGATCTTTGTAGATATCTTTGTAGCTCGTAGTTGTTGATTCTTCAGTGTAAAGAACTTTGTGCTTTCAGCAGCGGACTCTAGATGACTTGCTCAATATGTAGGATGATCTTTGACATTGCTTCGTGTTCATCATCCAAATAAGTAGCTTCAAGTCATCTTTGAGTAGAAGTGTCTCTATTGTGAAGTTGCGACTATCTTTGTGTTGTCATGCTCACACTTTTCTGGATCATGATCTTCTGCATCAGAGTTGTGGAAGCATAGTTGAAGCCCATTCCATGATCATGATTTCTTTGAATTTGATGTTGAAGTGTGAGCATGAGGTGATGAATCGGCATCTTTTCAGCAATCAGCAACATCCGCCAAGATTTCCTGCATAAGACAGTTAGCAATAATACGTCCGGCACTTACACGTTTGGACTTAGGGATTGTTAACAGCATAGTGTGAAAACTTTCTCTAAACCTTACCAAGGCCGTTCCTAAATCGGATACCCTCGAAAGGGCTTACAAGACCTAACGAAGTAGATCAACGATTAGGTGAGTCGCTGGAGATAACTCCAAGACTGTAGACCATTTTGAAACCGCCGCGATCACTAAGCGTAACCCACAAGGGATTACCAAAGTGACCTGCTTTCAGGGCTGTTTGATGTTGACCCTGACAGGAATTTCCACTCAATCACTGGAAATTACATACGTATTCCCTCATAAGTGTTCTTGGCAGATTGCTAAGATCTGCGTAGGACTCATAAAGTTACCATTGGTGTCCTTAATGTTGACCAACCAAGGTAGAAGTAGCACGTGTTCCTATGAGATCTTTTGATGCATCTCGTGGCTCTAGACTCGATAAGTGCATTATTTGGTCGTCGGAGACTGGAGCGGTGTCTCCTGTTTCAATATCAACATAGCTCGTAATGAGCGGTCGATAGATTATGCAGGGTTCCCTGTGAGAATGAAGCAAGCTCTTTTGAGAGAACTTGAGTGGTTAGAAGGTTTAGTGCAGTGCGTCACTGGGTCCATGACGTCTTGTCTTCAATACCAATGTTACCTTAGTAACAATCAGTAGCATATGAATTGAACCCGGTTTCTGCCCTAAGGTTGAATAATGGGAGGGCTATTTCTTTTCACCCTTTATCATTTCATTTCTTTTTAATTCTTCAACCCCTTCTTTCTCCTTTCTCATTTATCTCCTTTTTTCATAATCATACCTACGGACTTTCTAATACTATCTATTCGGTATTGTCCTTGGGTAGATCCCTCCGGTTCTGGCGGATCATAGGACGGTTTTCCTAACCTTAGCCACCTTATAACTTCATGACTATCCTATGTTGCCATCGACCAAATCATTGAAAATTCTCTCAAAGTGTTCATGATTAAGAAACACATTTTTGCTAACACTTTGAGAGTTTTATGATTTTCAAATGCTCCCCCTTAACATGTGCTCATAGGTTTTTGATAGAAATTTGCACATGTCGGGGTGAGTTGCACTTTTTGAATTGATCCACTCTTAATAGACATATACCCTAGGGACACGTTTACGTTGCTTAGTTAAAGGGATCCATTATCAGCTTTTAGGTGATAACTAGCCCTAATAACTAACTTGAAGTTGTTAACATTCCTTAAAAAGGAAGTTAGACCCGTCAAAGTACACATCTAATAAGAGCTTCTCGAAACGGTACTTTCTACTTGGATAAATCCTTTCGAATTCTAACGTTTGTGTTTTGTCAATTCATGGGTCAAATCTGAGCCACGCTCAAATGGGATGCCAAAACTTATTATTCATCACAAACCATTTTGCTCCCCCTCAATATGTGCATTGGTTCGAGTTTAAAATTTAAAAACCTTAACAATTTTAGCACATACGGGAGAGCGTACATTATAGTCCAAAAACATCACATTTAAATTAGTTTTCATATTTAAATCACATTCTCTCCCCCGATCAAAAAATTTCAAATCTTTTGAGATTTTGTAATCCCAATTGATTTAAATGATTTTAGAAAAATGGGAGAAAATGTAGTAAAATTTTCACATGTACTGATTTTTTTTTTTTTGAGACACATTTTCACTGCTGCTGGTGCACAAAGCTTTTAAAGGTGCAGAAATTTTAAGCAAATACGCTCCCCCTCAATTAATGACCCGTTTTCTATTTAAGGAATTGGAGTCATTACATTGAGCAGCAGGGTATTTGTCAAAATTTAAGTCCAATAGCCACCTTGTAAACCACAAAAACTCTCTTGAAGAATCATTAAGAGAGAGATTTTGGGATGAAAGAAGACTTCTCTTCTTTTTCTAGAAGTGATGCACTGAAACGTACATCAAATCAAAGCAACATGGATATAAAGTAATCCATGCCCGAGTGAACTTCACCCGGTGAGAGGAACAACCGTCTTTTTGGCGACATGTTTTCCCTAAGGATACGAGCGGGTTGCTATATGAAGTAATAGCAAGCCGATAAGACATGTTTTAACCAGTTAATATAACTTCTGCTCGAGCTTCATTTAAAGTCCTATGCCATTAATGAATGACATTTATAGATGCTTAAAATGTTATCGATAAACAGAAGACATGCCTAGGAAGAAGCTATTTTTGGTATTTTGTGTTTTTCAGATTTTTATGGTTTTTCTAGGTTTTTATATTTTTGTATTTTTCTTTTTGGTTTTAAAGAGTATGTACAAGGATATGTGAAGCAAATCCATTACTCGTCATTTTCCTCCTGAAGACTTTTGAGTGACTCAGGAGTGATACTCTTCATTCCAAGTCGCGGGAGAATGAATTGAAACCGTTCTCTGGGAAGTACCTTAGTGAAGATGTCAGCCAGCTGAAATTCTATCCTCACAAACTAAAGTTCCACAATCCCTTTTTCCACTTGTTCCCTGATGAAATGATGTCGAATATCAATGTGCTTTGATCTGGAGTGCTGGACGTTGTTGCAGCAAAGAGCAACTGCACTTTTGTTGTCACAGTACATCGGAACTTTGTTGTACACAAAGCTATAATCAGATAATTGAGATCTCATCCAAAGGATTTGAGCACAGCAAGATGACATGGCAATGTATTCAGCCTCAGTGGAGGAGATCAACGTACTCATTTGCCTCTTTGATGACCAGCTGACTAGCTTATCTCCTAGAAATTGAGCACCACCGGACGTACTTCGACGAGTATCTTGACACCCCGCATGATCAGCATCAGAGTAGGCAGTGAGAGCCATAGCAGTGTCTTTAGGATACCAAAGGCCCATGTGAATCGTCCCTTGAAGGTACCTGAAGACCCTTTTGACTGCTTCTAAGTGCTTTTTGGTGGGTTTGGATTGATAACGAGCACACATGCAAACAACAAATAGAAGATCTGGAATACTAGCTGTGAGGTACAATAAGGATCCAATCATGCTTTGGTACTTTGTTTGGTCGACTGGAGCCCCCTCAACATCCTCATCCAGTTTTGATTTCTCAATCATTGGAGTGTCAACAGAGTCACATGATTCAAATCCAAATTTCTTCAAAATTTCAGTAGCATACTTGGATTGATTGATGAAGATACCATGGGGATTTTGAGAGATTTGCAACCCCAAGAAAAATGACATTTGCCCCCATCATGGACATCTGGAATTCTGTACTCATCTCTTGTGAAAAACGATCACATTCCAACGGATCTGAAGAAGCGAAGATAATGTCATCTACATATATCTGAACGTGGAGTAGATGCTTGCCCGACTTTCTGGTGAACAATGTAGGATCAACTACACCCTTGGTGAATTTGTTGGCTAGAAGGAATTTGGATAGAGTATCATACCATGCTCTGGGTGCCTGTTTAAGTCCATAAAGTGCCTTCTTCAAGCGATAGACATGATTAGGGCGTTCAGGATCAACAAACCCTTCTGGTTGACTTACATATACTACTTCCTTTAAGTGACCATTGAGAAATGCAGTCTTCACATCCATTTGGTAGACAATCATATTCTGACTAGCTGCATTAGCAAGAAAGATTCTGATGGCCTCAATCCGAGCCACGGGTGCGAATGATTCTTCAAAGTCTATACCCTCTTCTTGTATGTATCCTTTGGCCACTAGCCGAGCCTTGTTTTTCACAACTTCACCATATTCGTCTAGCTTCACTTTGAAGATCCACTTGAAAGCGATAATCATAGCACAGTCGGGAGTAGGCACTAATTCCCATACATCAAGTCGGTCAAATTCATGAATTTCATCTTGCATTGCAGTGAACCAGGATGCTTTAGTCAAAGCTTCTTTAAAATCCTTCGGCTTAGTTTTAGACAGTATGGAGCTGACGAAGCACCACAAGGCATCTGTGGCAAGTTGTCTACGTGTGGAAACGGGGCGAGATGGATTACCAATGATATTGTCAATTGGGTGATCGTTTGTCCATTTTTTGATATGTTCATGAGGTTGATGACTGAGGATTGATGTAGCAGTATTAGAATCTTCCGAAGAGGTTGCCACATTAGATGGATCAGGGGCAAATATGTTGACAAAAGGTTCATCAGGTGGTTGAGCAAAGGGATTCACTTCAAAAGAATTTTCAGATGCGGCTCCTTGAGGAATTGAAGAAGGTTGATCGGTGTGAGTGGGTTGAATGGGTTGAGTATGACTGGATGACGGAGCATTTTGACTAAGAGAGATGGAGATGGAAGGCCCATTTGTAGGTTGAGGTGCATCATTAGCAGCAGCATCATGACCTATGACTTGTGGTTCTGGTTCGACTATTTGTTGAGGTTCAAAATACTCATCATACATTGGATCAAATAATTTCTTCAAGTCCTCACTTGTGGGTGGCACATAAGGAGCATCAGTAGTGGAGGAATGTACAAGTCCCGAACTAATTGGTCCATGAGTCAAAAGATTAGATGCGGGTCCAGAACTGGAGTATTCAGGAGCCGTGTGCTCGGACAGCTCATCAAACGTGACATGGATGGTTTCCATGATTTGTCGGATTCTTTTTTTGTAGATTCGATAACCCTTCTTGTTAGGTGCGTAGCCAACGAAAATTCCAATATCAGCTTTGGTCTTGAGCTTTCCCAAATCTTCACTATCGTTGGTTAGGTAACATAGTGCACCAAAAACTCGAAGAAATGAAAGATCAGGTTTTCTCTCGTGCACCAGCTCATAGGGGGTTTTGCTGTGAAGAGGATGTATCAGTGATCGGTTCTGAGTATAAGAAGCAGTTGCAATTGCCTCTCCCCAGGGGAACATAGGAGCATTGGAGAATATCAGCATGGTTCGTGCGGCCTCTACAAGGGTACGGTTTGGCCTTTCAACGACTCCATTCTGTTGGGGTGTTCGAGGTATACTCCTTTGATGACTAATTCCAAGATTTTCATAAAATAGAGTAAGTTGCTGATTAACAAACTCAGTTCCATTATCTGTGCGGACGAATCTGACAGTTTTATTGAGTCCAACTTGCAGCTGCTTGATAAGTTTGATGATGATTTCTGGTGTCTCGTCCTTGGATCTGAGGAACTTAACCCATGTAAACCGAGAGTAGTCATCTACGATCACTAACACATATCTCTTTCCAAAGATGTTTTGCACTCTCATTGGACCACACCGATCCATGTGAAGGGTATAAAGAACTTCCATAATGGAGTTGATAGTTTTGGGTTTGTGAGAATGTTTCTTGTTTTTACCTAGCTGACAAGCGGAACAAAGATGATCTTTTTCATATTTCAGCCGAGGCATGCCTCGAACGAGATCTTTACGAGTGAGCTCATTGATGGTACCGAAGTTCAAGTGATTCAAATGACGATGCCATAATCATGACTTGTTCTTGAATGCCTTAGACAATAAGCAAATAGGTGATGACCGCATCATGTCTTCAATGGATATAGTGTAGAGGTTTGAGCCTCGTCTACCTTTCAAAAGATCCACACCATCCAATTTTCTGACAAAACAAGTGTGTTTTCTGAAGGCTACTTCAAGATCTGAGTCACAAAATTGACCAACGGAGAACAAATGGTGCGCAAGCCCTTCTACATAGTATACCCTAGAGATCACGCTGTCACCAAACACANTTCAATGGATATAGTGTAGAGGTTTGAGCCTCGTCTACCTTTCAAAAGATCCACACCATCCAATTTTCTGACAAAACAAGTGTGTTTTCTGAAGGCTACTTCAAGATCTGAGTCACAAAATTGACCAACGGAGAACAAATGGTGCGCAAGCCCTTCTACATAGTATACCCTAGAGATCACGCTGTCACCAAACACATAATCTCCATAACCCATTATCGCACCAAAATGATCATTCCCGAATCTGACAGTCCCGATAAACTTTTTAACGAAATTTCTGAGCCGCGAGCGATCCCCAGTCATATGTTTTGAGCAGCCTGAGTCCAAATACCACAGGACGATTTGTACGACCTGCATTTGAAACCAGACAGATATGGATAACTGAAAAACGTGGATCCCCAAACATAAGTGGGATCCGAATAGCTTAGCACAAGCATAATTACTTAAAACAGAAGTGGAAGGTTCGGTGGTAACATTAGACATATCATGACATGTAGAGGTACTGGATTTATGGTTATCGCATTGTGTTCCTAGAGGAAAAGTCTTGCCAGTTTCCTTCCATACCCTAACATTAGAAAACCTAGAATTGGGCAGTTTAGTTAAGGGGCAATGACTTCCTAAAGAGAATTTTCTTCCAGTGGGTCTCCAATGATAGCCAACATTAGAAAGTTTCCTTCCTGTTGCTTTCCAAACACGGTTTTCAATTTTATGATTCAAAGCATTACTGACCGGAAGTAATTTAGAAGCATTCAAGAATGTCTTAACATTGATCATGTTATCATGATCATCGTTTTGAATTTTTTCTTGCAATCTTAAATTCCCCCCTCAAGCTCAACAACACGATTCTGAGAAACGTTTAATGCAACAGACATTTCATGAAATTGGCAAGCAGTTAAAGAAGAATCAGTAACAGTATAAAACACATCTTGAGCAATGCACTTTGCAATTAAATTATCATTCATGATGAGGGCATTCTTCCTTGCAATTTCACTACGTTGAAGGTCTATTACAGTTTGTTTTCCTTCAAGTTCCAGATTTTTAAACACATCTTTCATTTCATTAATCTCAGATTTAAGAGACGTTTGCAAGCCTTCAAAATGTTCTTTGATTTGTTTAAAAAACGAAATAACTTCTGTAAGGTAACACTCTTTTGTTAATTCAAACCCCCTTTCGCCCTCAGTAATTCCCGTTGGTGTAATTCTCTTTTTACATGTTTTGTCGAATTCAGCAAACATTTGACACAGAACGTATATGCTAATAAGAGTCTTACATTGAGTGGGAAGAGCTAACTGAACTAGGTGCATTGGTGTATTGGGAGGATACACCGTTGGAGTTGCAATCTTAAGGGAAGTTGTGTCCTTAAGCTTTTCAGCTTTCATTTTCAAAACGTCTAAAGACCAAAAAATCTGTTCAGGTGTTAGCCTAGTTTGGGGCACAAAAACCGTCAATCTATTCTGTTCATAGTAATTATGGGGCTTGACATTGACACGTTTTTTAATGCTCTTGGGATCCTTTATTTTATTCTCAAGTCTTTCTCTATTAACTGGTTCAATTTCATTAATTTCCTCATTATCACGCACATCAGGGGGTATGATTAGGTGAAAGCATCACATTAGCATCGTATAAGGCAGGTTGAGAGGCACTAGCGCTCCTAAGAAAATTAGTTTTAGGCCCTCCTACATCCTTATTGCTATGTTCATCACGTAACTTAATGTGCTTATGCATCATTTGAGCAGTTTGAATGGTTTGGCCTTGTGTGTACAACTTATTTTCAAGCTTGTTCTTTAAGGCTTTCAAGTTGGAAAAGTCACAAAGAGTTTAGTTTCTTTACTTTGAAAATCTAGTTTTAGTGTGGTTACACTTTCCTGAATCTCCTGTTTTTGCTTAACAGTTTGATCAACTTGATTTTGTAAAGATTTAATTTCCATTCTTAAAGCTTCTTCCTTTAAGTTTCTTTCGTTAATATATGCACACATTTGCCAATCCATTTTCTGCTCACGTTCGGTTAACTCAAATTTTGCACGTTGTTGATACATATTCACCTGATCTTTAAGAATTTTAATCCTAGTGGTCATGGTATCATCAGGTATACAAGCAGTGTATTCATCAAATTCACTCATGTCATTATCAACAGAGGAGTCATCATTTGGTAAAACAGACTCGGCATTTTGTTTCATATATTGTTCATATGGGATAACATTGCTATTACCCATATCAGCAGAATTTGAATCAACAATGTCTGTGTGTTTTACTTCGTTATGATTCCTTTGTTTGTGCATCACATTATCAACATATGTATCGAAAGATGCTCTACTAGGTTCATCAGATTCTTTGTTGTTATCCACATGTTGTTGTTTTGAGGAAACATAGTTGTTTTTCAAATCAACATCATCTGGCGTGACAACACTAGTCTGATGTATTTCATTGAGAATCTTTGGAACAGCACATGTTTCATATGTGTCATACAATTTGAGTACCTCAGAAATGATGGATGATTTGGGAGAACCCGATTGTTGTGGCGATGTGACTACAGATGAAAGATTGGCCATGAAGATGGTCTGTGCAGTGGGCTCATCATCAACATCAGAATCAAAGGCATCACAATCTTCAGCCTGGAAGATGTTTGGGTCGTTGAGAGCAAGATCCTGAACTGGTTGATCATCCACATCGGCATCAAAAGAATTCCCCTCATCACCCGCAAGAAACAGCAGTTGCTCCTCATCCAGCAAAACTCCATTCTCTTGTGCTTGCATCAACAACATCTTATCCTTGAAGTAATCCGAGTTCTGAGGACGTTTTGGTTGAGTGCAGTTCCTTGCTATATGACCTAACCCACCACAGTTGTAGCACTTGGGTTGTCTTCCTTGCCCTTGATTACCATTCCCCATCCTATTCTGAGCATTTCCCCGGACATTTTGCCTTCCTTGAACCACAACACGCCCATCTTCCACAACAGCAAGATTACGTGGGTTAGACAAGGTTTTGAGTTGGTTGTTGGTTTGAGGAAGTGTATTCCTGAAGTGTTGAACCAACAGTGAGACTTGGTTGGATTGATTATCAATCCTTTTGTCAATGTGAGAGTTCCCAGAGTCTTGTTGATTAGTTTTGACACTTGATGATTGCATGGATGTTTGATTAAGGGAAGACTGATTCTGTGTTGTTGAGCAGTAGGATGGTTGGTTGAGTCAATTGAGGATTGGTTTAGTCCCTGAACACTGGAGATTAGAGCAATAGGATCATTTGAGGGATGGAATTTTTCTCTTAGCTGACGATCATACATGGCATGTTTCTCATGCTGTTGCAGGTAAGCATAAAGTTGTTCATAGTTGGTGTTTCTGAGTCCTTTGTTTAACTTCAAAGCTGTGACAAATCGATCCCATTCTGGTGATATATTGTTAACAAACTTTGAGTTGAGTTGGATGTTGGGCATTGTCATTCTGATCATTCTCATGTCATTCACAAGCTTGTGGAATCTGACATAGTAGTCATTGATGCTTTCACCGGGTTTCATTTTGAAGTGCTCGAATTCATCATACAACTGAGATTCACGATCTTCTTTGGTAAGTTCTGAACCAGCCAATAGCATTTTGACATTGTCCCAAACGGCTTTGGCTTCAGTGTTGAAGTTAATCAGTTTGTAGATGTCCTTGGGTAACCCTTGTATCACAATGTTGGAAGCTCGAATATCAGCATCATAGCGTTTCTTTTCAGCTTCGTTAAGATCATTGTAAGTACGAGGTCTGTCAATTCCAAAGGTGACAGTTCCATCTTCACTGATGGTCATGGCGTCGTCTTTAACGGGATTTTACAACTCGTGACTTAAACCGAAAAATAGGTTCTTTCCCGGGATTTTACTAAAGTCAACAGAGAAAACCGAAAGATGAAGTATGCAATAAAAACTTAGAGTGAGAACTTAAATAGGTCACACTTTGTGCTAGGAATCAAGTTGAGACAAATCAAGTAACAATCTATTCGATTATGATAAGTCAAGCCGTAAGTAATAACTTACAACGTCAAACCACACTCAAATTAATCGAAAAGACTTAAGTTACAATGTTTCCCAAAGCACAAGTAGTCAACTAATTAAAGTAATCTCAAACTTAGCAAATCACAAAAAAACACCACAAGTCCAAAAGTTAATCGCTGAATCACACTTAATCGCTATCCAAAGTTAAACGCTGGCCTAAACTTAATCGATGATCCAAGAGTTAATCACTGACCCAAGGTAATCGCTAAACCAGTTAATCGCTAAAAAGCTAATCGCTGGATTTAGTTAAACGCAGACAGAGTTTAATCGCTGGTGAGAGATAGTCGCTACGAAAAGTAATCGCTAAAACCAGTTAATCGCTAAAAAGCTAATCGCTGGAATTAGTTAATCGATGTCCACTACAATCCAAACTAGTCGCTATCCACCTATTCTTAATCACTGCGATTTAATCGTTGACCAACTGTACTTAATCGCTACCAAGAAACTAAGCATAAGACTTAATCGCTAGGTAGAAACTTTTACAAAATCTTTCACACCACCAAACCAACGACTGATATGACTATTCCAACTTAAAAACTATGTAACTACAACACTCCTAAGCATAAAAGTACAACCAAAACACATCCTTTAACACTACAAAGATCAAACCAAGGTGTTTTTCAAGAAAAACTATTCTAACCAAGTATAACCACAAAAACCAACCAAAAATCTGTGAATCCAAGGCCCTAAGATGAAACCATGGCTCTTGATACCAATTGTAGGATACACATAATCATAACTCGTGTGGTTCTTGAGGTTAATGGATCGAATAGTGTAAGAAAGTAGAGATTAGTTAGAGAGAGAAAGTGGGAGCCTTTTAGAGAGAGAAAGAACAAGTAAAATGTATAACTAATGAAAGGTCCAACCTTCTCCCTTGGTGGGAGAAGGTATTTATATTTACAATGGAGTGAATGCCTCTACTAGGCTGTGTAGCGGGCTGATAGAGGGTAAAAGACCCGACCCGACACCACGAATAATAACTAAAACTAAGCTACGTATAAACTACTATAATGAATTCTACGAGCTATACAATGCTTTAACATACTAGGGGTGACCGAATCTTCTATAGGAAAAAACGTATTCCTAACATAGGTCATTGGTCAATCAGATCTCTGAGATCAAGAAGTCTTTAAATGATCGACCCTCGGGCTCAGGAACACTTCCTAGCAATACGATCGCTAACCTGAGGGGCAAGGCTATGGCGATCACAACCCGAAGTGGTGCTTCATGTGACGGACCCACTATCCCTACTACCTCCTTCCTCTCTTCCCAAGGTAGTGGAAAGTGAGCCTGAGGCGACAAAGGACAAAGTGCAATTTACTATCCCACAAAGTACCGCACACGTCCATCCTCAGGCTGTCCCAAACCCCAAATCCAAACCAGGAGTTGTTTTTGAACCTCCTATAGCTCCCGTTGGAGACCCTAAATCTAAACCTTCAATTCCATACCCATCACGTTTAAATGAACAAAAGCTCCGTGAAAAGGCTAGTCATCAAATGGACAAGTTCTTTCAAATCTTTCAAGATTTTCAGTTTGACATAAGCNGACAAAGTGCAATTTACTATCCCACAAAGTACCGCACACGTCCATCCTCAGGCTGTCCCAAACCCCAAATCCAAACCAGGAGTTGTTTTTGAACCTCCTATAGCTCCCGTTGGAGACCCTAAATCTAAACCTTCAATTCCATACCCATCACGTTTAAATGAACAAAAGCTCCGTGAAAAGGCTAGTCATCAAATGGACAAGTTCTTTCAAATCTTTCAAGATTTTCAGTTTGACATAAGCTTTGCGGATGCTATTCTCTTGATGCCCAAGTTTGCATCGATAATAAAGAACTTGTTAAGCAACAAGGAAAAGATGTTTGAAATGGCTAGAACTCCATTGAATGAGAACTGCTCAGCAGTTCTATTAAAAAAGCTTCCTGAAAAGCTTGGAGATCCTGGGAAATTTCTCATACCTTGTGTTTTTCCAGGGATGGTTGAATGTTTCGCCTTGGCCGATCTAGGTGCAAGCATCAACCTGATGCCTCATTCAGTATGGAAGAAACTCTCTCTTCCTGAACTTACTCCTACATGCATGACTCTTGAGCTTGCAGATCATTCCATTTCTCGTCCACTTGGCATTGCTGAGGACGTATTTGTGAAAGTAGGAAAGTTCCATTTTCCAGCTGACTTCGTGATTGTTGATTTAGATCCTGATCAAAGGGTTCCTCTAATTCTTAGAAGAGGATTCCTAAGAACGGGCCGTGCTCTCATTGATGTATTTGAGCAAGAAATAACATTACTTATTGATAATAAAGCTATAACCTTTAACCTTGATCAAACTTCGAGGTACTCCGCAAACTATGATTCTGAGTCGGTTAACCGAATAGATATCATTGATGTTGCTTCTGAAGAGTACTCTCAAGAAGTTCTTGGTTATGCTCATAATTCTTCGAGTGGTAATCCCACTCATTCTTCTCAACCTATCGTTGATGACTCTTCCCCTTCTCTCACTCTGTTTGAGGGAAGTGATTTCATTTTGGAAGAGATCGAGGCTTTTCTCAAAAGTGATTCAGTTCCAGAGGGATTGATGACAATGAGATTGATCCGGAGGGAGATATTCTTCTTCTTGAGAAATTGTTAAACCAGGACATTTCTGCTCCACTCCCTCCCAAAGAACTTCATAATGAGGAAATCAAATCTGATGAAACAACTGATGAATTTACCGAGGTCGAACTCAAGGAATTACCACCTCATCTTGAATACGCATTTTTGAAGGGTAATGATAAATTGCCCGTCATAATTGCTAAGGATTTGAGTGATGAGGAAAAGACTGCTCTCATAAAGGTTTTGAAGTCACACAAGCAAGCCATTGCTTGGAAACTCTCCGACATCAAGGGTATTAACCCTGAATTTTGTACTCACAAAATTTTAATGGATCATGACTTCAAGCCAGCAGTTCAACATCAGAGACGAGTTAATCCAAAAATCTACGAGGTTATCAAACAAGAGGTTCTCAAACTTCTTGATGCCGGATTGATTTACCCTATCTCTGATAGTCCTTGGGTTAGTCCTATTCACTGTGTTCCTAAAAAGGGTGGCATTACTGTTGTCACAAATGAAGAAAACGAGTTGATTCCAACTCGATTGGTTACGGGATGGCGTGTCTGCATTGACTATAGAAAGTTGAATGAAGCCACCCGTAAAGACCATTTTCCTCTACCCTTCATGGACCAAATGCTTGAGAGATTAGCGAGAAAGGGAGTACTATTGTTTCCTAGATGGTTTCTCCGGTTACTTCTAGATTCCCATTGATCCACAAGATCAAGAAAAGACCACCTTCACATGCCCTTACAGAACCTTTGCCTATCGACGTATGCCTTTTGGCTTATGTAATGCTCCTGGCATGTTCCAAAGGTGTATGATGGCCATATTCCACGATATGATCGGGAAAACTATGGAGGTCTTTAAGGATGACTTCTCGGTCATTGGGGATTCGTTCCAATCATGTCTCTCCCATTTTGAAAACATGCGCAAATGGTGTGAAGACACCAATCTTTGTCTAAATTGGGAGAAGAGCCATTTTATGGTCAAAGAGGGCGTTGTCCTAGGCCATAAGATTTCTAAAAACAGGATTGAGGTTGATAAAGCTAAAGTTGATGTCATTGCTAAATTACCTCATCCCACTACCGTAAAAGGTATTAGGAGTTTTCTTGGTCATGCCGGTTTCTATCGTAGATTCATACAAGATTTTTCTAAAATCGCCCGGCCTATGACTCATCTCCTTGAGAAGGATGCTCCTTTTATCTTTTCTCCTGAGTGCATCGAAGCTTTTCAAACTTTGAAGAAAAAGCTTACTGAAGCACCCATCTTAGTTGCCCCCGACTGGGACTTACCTTTCGAGCTCATGTGCGATGCAAGTGATTTTGCTATCGGTGCAGTCCTGGGGCAACGCAAAACGAAACATTTTCAGCCTATACATTATGCAAGCAAAACTATGACCAAGGCTCAAACTCATTACACCACTACGGAAAAAGAATTATTAGCCGTGGTGTATGCCTTTGAGAAGTTCTGGCCATACTTGATCTTGACGAAATGCGTAGTGTATACGTATCACTCGGCTCTGAAGTATCTCTTTGCTAAACAAGATGCAAAGCCGAGATTGCTCCGTTGGGTTCTCCTCCTACAGGAATTTGATATCATCATACGTGATAAAAAAGGAGCTGAGAACCTAGCAACTGATCATCTGTCCCGATTAGAAAACCCTCACAAAGATGTATTCGAGAAAAAGGAAATAAATGAAAAATTTCCTCTTGAGACACTCAATGCGGTTTCTTTTCGTGGAGATTATATTACCCCATGGTTTGCCGACTACGGAAACTACCATGCGGGTAATTTCGTTGTGAAAGGGATGTCGTCCCAACAGAAGAATAAGTTCTTCAAAGATGTGAAACATTACTCCTAGGACGACCCCTACTTATTCAAAATCTGTGTGGATCAAGTCATCCGGCGGTGTGTTTATGGTCAGGAAGCCAATGATATTCTCAAGGCTTGCCATGTTGGACCTACTGGGGGACATCATAGTCCCAACTACACCGCCAAGAAGGTGTTTGATTCCGGATTCTATTGGCCCACGATTTATAAGGATGCTCATGAATTAGTCAAAGCTTGTGACGCTTGTCTGCGTTACGGGAATAATTCACAAAAGAATGAAATGCCACAAAATGCAATTCAAGTTTGTGAGATCTTTGACGTCTGGGGCATTAACTTTATAGGGCCATTCCCATCATCTCGAGAAAACAAATACATACTCGTGGTTGTTGACTACTTGTCAGAATGGGTTGAAGCGAAAGCATTACCCACCAATGATGCCCGAGTAGTTGTGAAATTTTTGAAATCTCTTTTTGCTCGATTTGGAACTCCACGTGCCATAATTAGTGATCGAGGGACGCACTTTTGCAATGACGAATTCGCAAGAGTCATGCTTAAGTACGGCGTCACTCACCGTCTTTCCACCGCGTATCACCCCCAAAGAAGTGGGCAGGTGGAGGTTTCCAACTGTGGTATAAAAAGGATTCTGGAGAGGACAATAGGTGAAAACTGTGCCTCTTGGTCGGATAGACTGGATGACGCACTCTGGGCCTTCCGTACAGCTTACAAAACACCCATTGGGTGTACGCCCTACAAGCTTGTGTACGGAAAGGCGTGTCATCTGCCGATTGAGCTTGAGCACAAATCCTATTGGGCCTTGAAGCATACCAACTTTGACCTTCAGACAGCGGGTGATCACCGTAAAGTTCAACTGAATGAATTAAATGAACTTCGTGATCAGGCCTACGAGAATTCTTTGATCTATATAGAAAAGAAAAAGACGATTCACGACTCAAAAATCAAGAACCGCGTTTTCAACGTTGGTGATCGAGTCCTTCTTTTCAATTATAGAAAAGAAAAAGACGGTCCAAATTTCAAAGTGAATGGTCATAGGTTGAAACACTACTTTGGAGGGGACATACCACCCATGGTTGTCCCGGATCTCCAAACTTTCCCCATGAACCAATGAATTCGGGGATCGAGTCAAGCTAGCGACTCGGTTAACAAAAACAGTAGCACAACATGGGTTTTCACCCATGTTTCTGACTTCTTTCTATTTTCTAATAAAGTGACAAGAAGAGGGCAACCTCTTCTACTTCTTGTGTTGTGTGATTGTTGTATGTGCAGGATTGTTTTTCCCGATGTGTGAAGGCTCTCGTGCTTGTGTTTTGTCCTTACTCCACTAGAGTCTCAAGAAGTCTGGTATCCTAAATCTTATTGACTAACGTTATCTTTTGGCATAATCATAAAAGGCCTTAGATACTACGTAGGCTGACCCTCACCTTTGAAACATTGAGGACAATGTTTAACTTTAGTCTGGGGGGTATCTTCAATTTGATTTGACTTGCACTTTTCATGTGCCGTTTACTCATGCAACTCCGTTTTTCCCGAAAAATCCAAAAAAATGAAAAAAGTATCAAAAAAGTACAAAAAAAAATGAAAAAATTTGAAAATTTTTGCAAAAATATAATAAGTTTTAACACTTTGTTTGACTTTCCGCTGGGTAGAGTAGGAATAGAATTTTGACTTGACCGGGCGTGTTGAGCCCTAGCTTGTTCCCGTAACTCATTTGGCTAAGCATCTTTAAATAAGGTAGTGACCATCCGAGTATTAGATCAATTGACTAACTGTCACAACCCGTAATTTCCGGTCATTTTCCATCCCGACAATTCACTATTCATCAGTTGCTATTCATCATTTACTATTCACCGGTCACTATTCATCATTTTACTACTCATCATTTTTGGACTCCGTTTGTGATTCCGAGAAACGTTACTATTCACATGACACTATTCATCCCGAGAGAAATCACTATTCATGATCACTATTCACCTCATCACTCAATTCATCGTAAACGGGGTTTACGGGTATTCAAATTCGCGTAACCTGTTTGGTTTAGCTGCGAATTCATGCATCAGTAGTAAGAGCATTTCATACGGACTAGAAATAGTCTACATATCATCACGATGTCATTTTCATGCTATACCACTCGTAGGATTTCCAAATTAACATTTTTAGTACGTTTGACGTTTTACGTATATTTATTTTAAATAAACGTTAATACGCGATCACTAAATGGAACTAACACGTCCGACAATCCCCACAATAGTCCCGACATATTTCTAAGCTCATTTTAACATCACGAAGATTATAAAAATTCATTTGCCCGGTATTTGGAAATTTATTTAATTCATATCGTAAATTGTATTTAATTACGACGGTTTTCGTAAAAACTAAACAATAATTATTTCGACACCCAAAACTTGTACCCAATATATTTTCATAATTTTTATGAATTTAATATATCCCGGTTAGTACCGTTAAATTTTATTTCTAGCAAACTCGGTACCCGGTATACACTAAAACTACCTAAAACTAATACATTTAAACATGTTATAATAGATATTGCACCAAAAGTCTTCCACCTTCTCCTTTTTCCACTCCATAACCGGCCACCCTTTTCCCCCCTTTGAAATGTCATACCAAAATTCCTTAAATTAAGGATCTTGTCTACAATAATACATATACCCTATACTAGATATTTTATCACATACTTACAACTAAAAAGAAAAACATATCTCTTCCTCTCCTCTCTTTGGAACCGGCCAAGACAAGAACACCAACAAGAAACCATAGTNGAAAACGTTCTTTGCACTTGTGTTGTGGTACCAATTGAGTTGCACCCCAAAAACATTACTTTCCGCTGCAAACCATTTTTGGGGGTGTGACACTAACGCGCCAGCCGATCTAGTGTGTAACTTGGTGACCATCCGTTATGCAAATAACGCGCCAGCGATCCAAGAAGTACACTAGTGACCATCCGTTAGTTGAAGCATCGAAGACTCGCGCCATCGATCTACTGAGATAGAATTTATTTAGGAGTTATATGCTAAACGTGGAGTAGTTGGTTCTCTTTAGAGCCCATCAAAGGAATTTGTGGCTTTTTGCTCCCACAAAATTGTCTCACCCCATATATGTATAGAATAATTAAAGACATTATGTTTTGGCGAAACTTAGTTTTTTATCTTCTTAAGAGAATCCTCGCTTTAAAAATTGGGTACACATCAAGGTAGCATAATAAATAAAGTTGAATAATGTTAAGTTTGAGATCGGGGCTTTGAACTTCTTTGCGGGAATGTGTGAGGTCTTGGTCTAACCACCTTGGATCCTCATTTCAGGAACGTTGAGAGTGGAAATACCCCGTGTTATGTAAGGAAAGTTGTTATGAAAAAAATATATATAATAATAAAAAATATAAAAAAATAAATTAAAATGAATAAGTGATTAATGCTTAGTTGTTAGACAAGTTGATGGCGCGTGAGGTGCTTGTGCATGGTCCTAGACCAGACACGAGAGGTGCACGTGTATTTCTCCACAACTAATGTCTATGAGTATGTATGAATCCAAATTCCTTGATGTAAACCTCATTTTTAAAGCAGCGATTCTCGAGAAAAGATAGGAAACCACTTAGCGCCTTAACTTGGTATCTTTATCTGAATAAAAAATATCGAAACGAGAAATCATGAAGAAATTCATATTCTCAGCAAAAATAAAATAAATAGATAAAAATAGGAAAATGGGAGCAAGAGGTTATTTACACAATTAACTTCCATGAGTAGTGTTGGCATCTAACTTGTAAATAAACGTGATTTCGTTTTTACGCTTAGCTTGGGAACTTATGAAAAATCAGGGACGATGAATTCTATCCGTATGGACACTTTTCTATGAGCTGTGTTTCCTACTCTGTGACCCTAAATGTTATTGAAAAATGATGAAAGTCAACATCCCGTCACATAATAAGTGGAAAAGAACAAAAACAGTAGTGTAGATAATAAATTTAAAAAACGGGGCGTTCTCGGGAATAAATGATTTTGTAATCTCTTTTGAACATTTTGCTACTTTTCAACGTTAGTAAAAAGAGTTATGAAATTATTTATCTCAAGAGTGTGAATTGATCACATTACGTGAGGACACGACAATACCTAAGTCTGGGGGATTTTGATGTGTGCTTATTCACACATCTTTCTTTGCCAACTTAAGACCAAAACAGACACAAACTAACCATAAATGCCAAAGATATTGTGTTTTTGTGTTTTTGATCGTGCAGGTACGGATATTTCAGAAACGGGCATGAAATATGCCAAAAAGGACATAAACGAGCACGAGATTGGAAAACGTGTCAAAAACCGAAGCCGGGGAAGCAATTTACCATTTTAGGAGCTCAGATTGTCAAAATGTACCTTGGGGAATCACATGATGCCAGAAACAATCTTTTTAACAAAGTTTGCAACATTTGGCAGAAATGGTCCTTCAACTTTGTAAATTGGCAAAACTAGTCCCCGGAGGTTTCATTTTGGAGAATAACTGTTTAGGTCCTTATGGAATTACAAGATAACAAGAATGGTCCTTGAAACAAGTTTCGGGAAAATGACAGTTTTGGTCCCTGAATTTTTAGATTTACATAATTAGTCCTTGGGCTAATTTAAGTTACAAACCAAGGACCTTTTGTAAACTTATAAACCCTTTTCATCAAACTAAGCCCAAAACCCAACACTGGCCCAATCCCATCCCTGGTATTATACACACACAGGTCAACAAACTCAAACCTGGGCAACCCCTTCTTCTTCCACCTTGGTTGCTTGCCAAAATCATCCACAATCCAAGCATAACCCCTAGACAAATAAAAAATACCACCAAATAAACACACATATTAAGGTATACACACCGAACAACCACAACACCCCAAACCAGTCAAACACATATTGCTGAATAAAATCAATCACATCCAGAGAAAAAGCGTCACAAATAAAAAAAAATGGAAGACACACTAAAAATCAAAATGAGGGAGAACAAAGATGATATATAAAAGGCTAGATGATCATAACACCAACAACACTAATACAACAAAAACGAAATAGGGAATAATGTAACCAGGAAAAGCCAAAAAGGTCACAAATATCAAAGACAGAGAGATATTTATCACAACAGAAAAGACAAGAAAAAAAAGAAAGCCGTAGACAATACAACGGCCGACGGTATGAGTAGGAAAAAGAGAGAAGAGAAGATGAAAGATTTATATATATATATATATAGATGGGTCGTAGAAGAATACTATAGAGAGAGAAAGCTTAATAAAAAGCTTATATTTTGTCAGCTGTTATAGTTTACCTATTTCACATGTATGTTAGATTTATTTATTTAATATATAAGAATTTATATATAACTCGTACGTAGTTTTGTAGACAGCTAACCACTAGAGAATATATATAGAAAAACTAAATCAACTGAAATTGTCTTACATAACCATACATATAATCCCAGCAATTGTACATGATTTATTCAAGAGTATTCACAAATGATAAATAATAGTAATCTTAGGATAATAAAGTATGATAATACCACATAGAGTTTCACTTTGAGGATCAGAACTCACTCTAAGTGCTTTCTAAAAGAAGAAAGTATTGAAATAGAAGGAACAGACACATAACAAAAACATGATAACGTGAAGCGAGATACCTTATGGATTGGGGAAGAAGCCTTGGGTTTAAGATAACTTCGATGGGAAAGTAGGGAGGTTGGGGTGAGAAACTGGTATAAACATCGTGGTCATGAGACACAACGCTCATTGTAAGTTCCATTTCAGTTTTTAGTATCAGATCTAATCACCAAACCACCCCAACAAAACCACAATGTTTGATTAATTGATGGCCACGCGTACAAACAGTGAGGTTGTTTGATCTCTTGAATCTATTGGAAAAATATATTAGCTCGTGATTGTAGAATATTAATAGACATGTTTAGCATATGATTGGGATAAAAGAAAATGTTAATAAGAGCTTGTATTTTTGTTTTAGCTTATGTGCTCAGTGGGTTAGCTTGTAGCTTTTTCAAAAACTCGTTTTAGTTTAAAGATTAACACTGTTGGTAAATTAAGCTTGCATTAAGCTTTTTAAAGCTTTTCCAGAAACTTTTCTTCACAAAAGTTATTCAATTTTGTTGGTTAAACACATTTGCAAAAAGAAAAATTAAAAAGAAAAATAATTTTAGCAAAAAGGCCTGGGTGGGATTCGAACCCCAGACCTTTAGGATAGCAAGCAAGGAACACAACCACACCACACACAAACCATCTCTGCCCTTGGGTCTTTTGCGTTAACCTTTGCACCTTTAATTTATTTAACTCATTTTTAGGCAGTTTGCTTATCAGCTTATTTAGCTTAATTTCTGCTTATTCCACCACTGTACCCCCACTTTTTATATTTTTCTTAAAGCAGTTTTAACTTGTAATATTTGTTAGGAAAATTTCAGAATTTTTAAAATAGCTTTAATATTTATTAGAATTAAATTAGTGATAAATACTTTTTTAATTCATAATAAATAGAATTTTTATTGAAATTTTAATTTTCTTTTTTCTAAAATTTTCTTTTGTCATCTAGTATGTTGGAAAATTATTTGTATGCCCTATACAACTAGTCGTGTTTAGATCTTACTTTTATTTTTGCGTGTTGACGTTAATTTTAATTAATACGCGCGTTTTTAGATTTCGTTTCTTAGCATAATTGCTTTACGATACCAAATAATCTCTCAACATCCTTACAAGCATTTTAATCTCCAAATCTTACACGATATTCGCTATTCACACCTCGTTGGGACATGACCCGGGTGATCACTTGCCCGGTATCACATATATATACATATACTGTATTCACGAGTTTCGCTAGTCGGTCTTTTCATAAAGGTTGATTAGTGGATCCCCCCTACGTATACTTTGTGTATATCTTTGGTACGCGCATCCTGTCTGTATCACTCTACCTGACATAAACTTGGTCAAGTGCCAAGGGACATTAACCATATCACCCCCATCCATGTTGTGCAGTAAATAGACATAAAAAATGTAACCTTCTCTATCCCGGAATGTCTAGCTACAACAGAAATATAAATGAGCGTATGAAGCACACGGCGGAGTAGGCTCCTGATGGTGGTGTAGGACGGTGGGTTGCTTGTATTGTTGAGTAAATTTTCAATAAGTTAGCTTAATTACCACGGAATTTGTCCCAGAAATTCAGTTGCATATTTCGACCTTGAAACCCTACCTAGACATTTTTATGGACCGTGCTAATTTTTTTTTCCTAGATATATGTCTTAAGTTGATTTCTGGAAATTTTCATAATATTTAGTATTGATTTGGTATTTTTAATAAATCACATGAAAAAGTTACTCGATGTCGACACAAATCTGAGTACTATTTGAAAATTGGAAAAATCACTATCTTATGAGCATTTTGGAAAATCGAGCTAGTTGAGACATTTGTAGAATACTCTTTGACATTTCCGTAGACGGTAAAATTGAGTTATCACGATAAATAATGAAGGAGCTACGGCCCCGAGACCATAGGTCTAGTATTCTGAATTTTAACAGCAATGACACCTTAGTACGTTTTTTAGTTTATAAAATAATTGGTGAAGAACCGAGCCGAGTGACTCCGGTTTCGTAAATTATACTTGAATACGATGAACCTAAGCTCTTTAAAAGAAATTTTTTCTATAGAAAACGAGTGTACAGTAACCCGATTTAGTGTAAGTTTTCTGAAAATAAGTCGCTACTAGACATTTTTTTAATAAAACCCGACACCTAAAACTTTTTTTCTCGAACCGGAACTTTGAAATAATGAAAATAGATATGTTTATCTACGATTAGAGAGTTTAACAAGGAAAAACGGACTTAAAACAAATTAGGTACACTCTTTCAAAGACGGGTTTAAGTTAACTAATATAACTTAATTGTTCTAGGGTTTCAAAAAAATTCAAACGCGTTTTGAATATATTTCTTAAAATATTGAATTACGTAACTTGTTAAAACCCCACTACAAGTATATAAGAATGCTAAAACTTCATAAACATCATACGCGTTTCGTACATGTTGCATATTTTCTTGAACCCGACACCTAAAACTACTAGACATTCTTTTTAATAAAACCCGACACCTAAAAACTTATTTTCTGGAACCGGAACTTTGAAATAATGAAAATAGACACGTTTATCTATGATTTGAGAGTTTAACAAGGAAAAACAGACTTAAAACAAATTAGGTACACTCTTTCAAAGACGGGTTTAAGTTAACTAATATAACTTAATTGTTCTAGGGTTTCAAAAAACTAAAACGCGTTTTGAATATATATCTTAAAAGATCGAATTACGTAACTTGTTAAAACCCCACTACAAGTATATAAGAAGGCTAAAACTTCATAAACATCATACGTGTTTCCTACATGTTGCATATTGATTGGCTCTAAACAGTCAACTTATATTAACCAAGGATATTGGTCAACTAAAGTCAAACAGCTTAGGCCAACTAACCAAGGAATATAGTGTTTTCATGGGTCGTAAAGTCCCAACGAGGTGCGTAAAGGTATTTAAACGGATCTGTGATCGAGTGATTTTTAATTGGAATGGGATAATAGTGATTAAACTAAGGAAATGAGAGTGAAAATGACTCAGATGAACAATATCAACAAACACGTGAAACCAAATTACATAAAAACGTTTTAAATCCTAAAAACGTACGTTTAAATAAGAAATAACGTAAACATACAAAAATAAAAGTGAAAAGAGATCAGTGTTAATCCCTAGGTTATGAAAATCACTTTTTTATAACTCTAATAATAAAAGAAAATTATTAGAAAAAGAAAAATATTTTTTAGACTATTTAATTAATTATTATTAATTAATAACTATTTATTAACTATTTAAATTATACTAAAATACAATTAAATACAAATTTAAGCTAGAAAAATGAAAATTTAATTATGAAAATTCTATATTAACCTAAAATTAATTTTAAAACTGAAAATTATTTTTTAGACTTTTTATGTATTGTTTATTAATTAATTACTATTTTTAACTATTTAAAATATATTAAAATGCAATAAATATGAAATTAAGCTAGAAAAATGAAATTTTAATTTTGAAAAATCTAAAATAACCTAAAACTTATTTTCAAACTGAAATTATATTTTTTACATTTTTTCTCTATTTATTATTAATTAAGTACTATTTAATTACTTTTTAAACTAATTTAAATTCTAAAAAATAGCAAATGAACAGTGAAAAATATAAAACTTTTTCTAAAAATACTACAAGATGATAGGAAACTAGGAAAAATATAAAAATGAGAAGTGCTTTTTGAAAAAGCTGAAAAATAAGCCAAATGGCTTAAATAGAAGCTATCACTATTTTATTTTTGATGATTTTCTGAATTTTCTTTTACAAAACTATTACACTACTGAAAATATGGAACTTTTGTGAAGACAAACTGTGTGGAACTCAAAAATAAGCTGGGTGTGAGCTTATGTTTACCACAGATCACAAAATAAGCTAAAAAGGAGATTTTCAAGTTGAAAAAGCTCTTTACCAGCTACAAACTAAGAGCCAGGGGTAAAACAAGCTAGAGACAAGTTAATTACACTGAAAACAAGCTAAAATATGCAAATAAACACACTAATGACCCCCAATAAGCAAATAAGCAAATCCAAACCCCACACAGAACCAAACAGGTACTTTGGCTATTAGCAGGCTTGATTTCAAGCTTATCCAATAAGCTAGAAGCCAAATGGGGACTGGAACCAACAAGATAGGTGTATGGGCTTCTCAAAGAACCCAAGAACTCCCAATAAGACTCACTGACGAGCTCACAAAGGGCTTGTGAAAAGGGCTTGCTCACACTAAGCACTCAGTGTAAGTTGTTCACTGGTGAGAAATGGTGAGCCAAATTAAGCAGTCGAAATAAGCAAGAAAGGGCAAATAAGGCACAAAAACAAGTAGCTAGCCAGGAGATCTTCTCAAAACAACAATAATCAAGAAAAATGCTCAAGAAATGAGCATGTTATGGCATGTAGAAAACTGGGTCAAAACAAGAACATCAAAGTAGCAGGGCAACTGACAGTCCAAGTAGGCCACTTGGGATGCAATTTTAGACTAGCAATTGATCTTCAATTGGAAATTTTCATTCTGATTACGATGCACAAGCAGCAAATCTTCTTAGAAAACCAAATTTGATATCATTCCACCTTATAATAAATCCTAGAAATCATAAAAGGTTTTGGTTCATTTTCCTGACCATGCAAGCTTTTGACTTTTTATGATTTTGCAAAAGTTGACCAAAATGAATTTTGATTTATCCTCAGTGATTAAAAATGATGTTTTAAGCAATACTAAGACTGAATTGAGCTATGGAATGCACTTATGAGCTAATATGCAAGATCATGTATGCCAAAATCCTAACAGTGAACATGAAATAGGAATTAAAATGAGTATTTGACTTTTTAACAAAGAACCTCTGCATTTGATGGTTTAACCAAGCTATTAGATCCCTAAGTGACATGTAACAAGCACAAAAAACAACAAAAATACTCCTTAAAACAGAGAGACAAGTTAATCCAAACACTCCTTTATGAAGCAGTTTTTGTGATTTTTAAAGGAATTTCATGATTTAGCCCATAAGACCAGTCCACAAGGTTAAAATATGATAAGACAAGTTCACAATAGCACACAAATAGCAATCCAAACCACAGCTTATCACTAGAACATGTTAAGCTTATTTTAGCAGTTAAAAGAGAAAATTGGCCACAATGAAAACTAATTAGCAATCCAAACCACAGCTTTACAAAATTGACCCAATCTTCGGCTTTTAAAATTAGAGTATACTTAGCCGGGACTTCATTTAGCTTAGAAAGTGTATTTTGGTTGGGCAAGATGTACTTTTCTGTCAACTTCCTTCTGAAATTCCTTAGAAGTTGACCAAGACGATTCATTATCAGCTTTCTGACTGTCAAGTCAACATCAAAATATCACTGCAAAGATTAATGTTTCTAATTAGTTTCACATAAAGTAAATGCAGAGAACAAACACGGCCAAAATGATCCACTTTTTAACCAACCCATTACCATGTCTTATACTCTTTTATTTCAGTTTACGCACAACATCTTAGATACTCACAACATCACACTTGAGTGGACACATACTCTTTCAAAACAGTTTACACACATTTTATGACAATATAACTGACACACATGTATTCACACTATCATATATCTATTCAGGTCAAAGCAAATTATACCACAACATATTCGAATGCTTCCAACACAGAAATAAGGTCGAAATATATGTATTATGGATTCGAGATGTCATGCTACGTATATATTTCATGCTATATTACTGGGTTCAAATATAGTATATGCGTACCGTGATTTCGTCCCACATTTTATCTCTTGCTTCTGAATCAACCTTCTTCCATGATAGAATCCTGACACCTATATGCTCACGAACCATGTCTCCCAAAAAACTAGAAAACAATGCTCTGTGTTTTCCTGATATCCTATTCAGTGCATTGAAGGTTACACTGAGCTTCCCTCCATCGGGCTTTCCATATTCCCTTCGAAACTTTGCTAACCTGGTTATGCCCCTCTTTTTTACATACCCTTGGTTGTTTTCAACTTCCTCATCCTCATCAGAATACACCTCTGATTCATATCCTAAATTGTGATCATCTTCATATCCTAAATTTTGATCATTTTCATTATCAGAATTATTCAAATGATCATGATTATTAGCTTGAGATTCCATGATTCGTCAGAAACAATGTGTAAAAGAAAATTAGTAAAGTTAATGGGTGAATAATGGTGTAAAAATTTCTGCTTTTATTGTTTTGATTGAAGCCTGATTTTATGGAGAAAAAATAGGGCGAGTTGGGGCAGTTTTCAAGTAAGAAAACCAAAATTTCCTAAGTTATTTTTAAAATTTTGGCTGAAAATTTTCATAATTTTAAAATTTGGCTCCAAAGTGAAAATTAAGCATTTAAATATTTCATTTTGGCTGCACTTTAAATATTTATTAAAAAATCAAATTTATGAAATATCTAACAATTTTTTAAACCAAAACACCCATGACAGAAATGGTGCTTTCCCACACTCCCAAACACCCATATAACTTCAAACCCGCTGTCCCAAACACACATATAACTGCATACACACTAAAATAACCACATGGCGCATACAAATGAACAAATAAAAGCTAAAAATGGACTTAAAGCAACTATAAATAATAAGCAGTCCCAGATAAACAATTAAGCACAAAAATAAGCAAATCCAATGAACGACTGCTGATACAACAAACAGCCCCCAGAGACCTTACTTTAAGCATATAAATAAGCTACTAAACAATAAACTTAAAGGGAACCATACCTGCAAACAACAACAAACCCTTTGGTAATATACTCTGAATTTGTGCCTCTCTTTGTGTGGCAACGTTGATAAACTTCCAAGGAACTTACGGTCCCACCTTTTTCCTTTTCCAACGAATTGAATATTTTAAGTTACATAAAAAAAATATACTTATAAGAATTGAAGTACAAGAATACTATAATATATCTTTACCATTCTTAGACGATGTTGATCAATCCGAATTGAGCCAGCAATATGTTTTGAAACCTGTCCATCAACCAAGGTGCTCCTATTTTCACGACCAGCTTTTGACTTTCTTTTCCATGCAGCGGTATTCCACAGCCTATCAACCATGTCAGACCAATCTTCTGGCACAATCAAGATTAGGGGATAGGGCCACGTCCTATTGCCATTGTCTATATCCTACCCTCTGTCTCCCCGTTTAGCTACAAACGGGTAGCCATTAACAGAACCACTACTACGTCCACCTCTACCACCATGTATACATGTTGGTCTAACTACGTGCCTATTGCTCTCATCAATATACTCATGTATATCTCCCCGGTCATCTGTAAACCGGTCACCGTACCCAGAAGCACTTGAAAAAGCTAATAAGTCTAAATAAAGCTCACAATCAACTAGATAGCAATATAAGCTACTCAGAGAATCAAATTTCAATGGAAATAACCAAGAAATGAACTAGTAATGGGCTTATGAATATGATCTAATAAGAATACTAAATATGCAACTACTACTAAGATTATGCAACCTAAAAACTATCACAGTGAATGCATATAAGAGACTAAAATGATTTTGACTATTTTATGAAGTGATCACTGGTTTTTATGCTATTACTATGTTATTCTACTCTATTATAAGCTATTTCCACTGATTGCAAGCACTGAAACAATATAGAACACAGATTAAACTATGGATCCAAACAATCCTTATATTGAACTGATTTTAGGATTTTATTGATTTAATGATTTAGAACATCAACTACTGATGCAGGATTAATCTATAAGCTATATGCAACTATTCAATACTAAAGTTATGCAGTAAAAAACACATAATGGTAACTTTACACTACTGATGCAATGAAACATTTAGACAAATACAGAGCAAAACAGAGCAATTGATTATACCACTTCAACACCTCATTTCACTTTATTTGCTATAACCAAATTCATAATTCACTTTCTTAAACATACACTTGCTATAACCATGAGACAAGCAAGTGGTATAACAAACTACAAATCCATTCATACACAAGTAGTATAAGACAAGCACAAAAAACTGAACATATACGACAACCTCTGAGATTCTAGATAGTTTTAACCATAATTTTCATTGCATACTAAAGATAACTGATAAAAAGATGTTGCAAACATTGTTCAGACTTCATAGACACTTAATTACAACCCATCAGAATCAACATTGTTCATCATCCATAGACATTCACAAACTAGACAAAAGACATGAAACATAAAAAGATGAAACTTAACAAAAGAAACCACCACATCCATAGCCAGCCAACCCTTCAACCATCCAACTGTTCAACATCCTCTTCCTTGATGTCGATTTGCTCCCCAGAATCCCTAATGAGTTCTTCCAGACCCTCCAGCTTTCTCCTCGTAGCCTGCCTGTCAGCATACAGATCCAGCAAATGATCATAATGCTCCTCGGCTCCAAGGGCTTCCATCTCAGCAATAAGGGCATTGAGTTAGGCAATCTCATTCCTGGCTGTGGCGCACTATTCATGCATCCTATTGGTAAAGCCACGGAGGTTGGATATTTGTTGTTGCTTGAAGAAACTCATATACCCATCAGATTCAGTCTTCCCACTAAAATCAATGAGGTCGTCAATCACACGCCTTGCAAGTTGGTTGGGATCGTTTGGTGCTGCCATTGATAAAGAGATTGAGAAAAAAAGGGAATGATCGGTTTTTTTATAAAGATTGTTGAAGAAGATTGATATGGATGGAGGCGGGGTAAGAATGAATTATATAGGGTATTTTTGTGGTGGAGAGTCGTGTTGTGAACAGATGTATAGGGAACCATCATGACGTTTAGTTTAACGGGCGGCGGTTTTTCATAGAATCGAGGGGATACGTAGAACTAGAGATGATGAAATTATGAAAACTTTTAAAAAGCTTGTGTAAAACTAAAAGAAATGGCAAACTAAGTCCTCCTTCTTTTAAACAATCACTATAAATTAGGGGTGTTGATCGGTTCGGTTATCGAGTTTGTTCGATTAGTTCGGTTTCGTTAAATGGGTTATATTTTTATTTGGATCATTAAACATAAAATCATGTAAAGACATATGAAAACAAACGTAAACGGACAAAAACGGACTAAACCGGTAGAAAACGTGTAAGAAAGTAACAAAAGGTATGAAACGTAAGAAACTGTACGATAATGTGTAAAACAGACATAACCGTATGAAAACGGAGGAAAACGTTTAAAATAGTTGGAAACGGCTATAAACTGATGAAAACAGACAAAAACCGGTAGAAATTGGTCTAAACATGAAAAAACGGGCGATAACGTGTAAACACAGATGAAAAAATGTAAACACGGACGAAAATGTATAGAAACTGACGAAAACGTATAAAAAGGACAAAGACGTATGAAAACTGACAAAACCGCTTAGAAACGGACTAAAACATGACTAAACGGGCGAGAACGTGTAAACACGGACGAAAACATGTAAACACGGACGAAAATGTATAAAAACCGACTAAGAAGGACAAAGACGTACGAAAACGGACAAAAACATATCAAAACAGATGAAAAATGACAAAAACTTAGTAAACAAACAAAAACATGTAGAAACGGACTAAACCATGAAAAAACGGTCGATAACGTGTAAACACGGACGACAACATGTAAACACGGACTCAAACGTATCATATAACCTAAAGACATCCCAAGACAGTTTCACACAGTGTTCAGATTATACATATATGAGTTACTGATTTTATAGCTTCCTCAAATGTAAAAATTGACGTGGCCACCTTTAATAACTTTAATACAGTTCCTATAACCTTAACACTGTAACTATTAGGGGAGGCAATTTCTGACCCGACACGAAACCCGACCTGAAACCGACACGAAAATTAACAGGTTCAGATTGAGCTAAATAGATTTTAGGTCAGGTTTGGGTCGACATATCTAACCCGTTTATTAAACAGGTTAGGTTCGGGTTGGGAATAAAATAAATGGGTCGACCCGCCAACCCGTTTATGTTTTTTTCTAATATAAAAATTATTTATATTTAATTATACAGGTTGGGTTAAACGGGTCGACCCACTAACCCGTTTAACCCGTTTAACATATTCAACCCGTGTAAGCTATTTAACCCGTCAACCCAAGTATATATACGGGTTAAACGGGTAAGGTCCTTGTTACGTACAGGTTAGGGTTGATGTAGCTTAACTGATTATTTAAATGGGTCAGGTTTGGGTTGGAGTTTTCTGACTCGCCAACCTGACAACCCGAACGCGCTAACCCGAAACCGACCCGAATTGCCACCCCTAGTAACTATACACCTACCAATGCAGTGCAACCCATGCATGACCGGTGATAATGGATAATTCACCTGGTAGGTCATGGGTATTAGGTTATAACTGGTCACATTCATAAATGGGTATTTGACATCATATCAGCATTGGGTTATAGTTACGGGTTTCTAAAAGGTCTGGAAATACTAATTTGAAATTTGCAATAACTACATAAAGTTTAGAATATCATAAGTAGGGCTGTAAACAAACTGAATCATTTATTAATCGTGTCGAGAAAGTCAACCCTTACCTAGCCGCCCTGCATAACATGTGTAATCCATTTGTGACCCGTTTAACCTTATTAAGTAAATAGGTCAAGTGGTGCATACTTTAATGTTAGTTGCTTATATACTTAAACTTGTTTACGGGTTTACCTGTTTAATACATACTCAACCCAAACATGATCCGTTTATTAAACGGGTTAGAATGGTTGACCTGTTTTAACCTAAACCTGTTTATCCTGAACCAAACATGTTTTTATTTTGGAACAAAATATAAAATGTACCAATATTTTTTTTATTATTTATTTTTTTTTACAAAAAAAAAAAAAAAAAAAAAAAAAAAAAAAAAAAAAAAGATAAATGGTAAATATACCACTTTTATTATTTTCAACCAAATCTCCATCTCATTTGGTTTTAACCACAAATTTCGTTCCTTCCAAAAACAAAAACATACAAACACACACAAGATATACGAAAATCACATCTTCAGTTACCAAACCCTCATCTCCAAATTCTGTCAACTACAACAGGTTTGGTTCTTTAGCTTTTCAACATCAAAGTTAATTTTTTGATTTCCCTTTTTTTTGCATCTTGTTCATTTTTTATCAGCATTGTCTTAGGTATAACCCGGTTTGAAATTTGTTAATTATTTGTCCATGAATTTACATTATATGTATTGATATGATTGAATACTGTATAAATGATATTGTAGTTTAATCTCATTTGTGGTATAATAGTATTACTTTAAAGGTAGAATGTTAAAGTATTTGTGTGTTGATCCATTTGAGTTTCATTAGCAAATGTTCGATAGCGAGTGATGATGAAAATGTAGTGCAAAAGCTGAATGTATTATATTAATCTCCATCAAATGTACAACTCATAAGACTAGAAAACAAGCATTGGACATCACCCAAGCTTGATACAGACTAGAAACTATACCATATCCTATACTCTATTTGTCAGATATCGGACAAAAACTAAACACTATATCCGACCATACATTCCTCTGTCAAAGCAGCAGGGTAAGAACTTTGAACCATTCCATATTGAAATGTCAGTATCCAAACCAGAAGATCTTGTTGTACTTCTTGTGTCAGGTTCAAGTGCTTCCATTAATGGTTTGCAATCATTCTTGATATTCATAGTTACTCTCCATTCTTTCTCAACTTCCATGATTTGAGGATTTTTCTTCACTTGTAAACTAGCCATCTTCAGTCTGATGTATAGGTTGATAATCTTCCATAAATGATGATGAACATGTATAGGTTGCCACTTACCAACAAATTAGAACCCGGCGTAATTATTTCTTGCTGATACATAAAGAGTTAATATGTATTTGAATTTATAGTATAAACAATGTATTGCGTTAACATATGCTCAATTTTTGTGTAGAAAGATGGCTTTTGAATTTGTTGTTAGGTTAAACCCAAACACGTATCCGGACTCGCAGGTATTCGCATACAATGGCCTTCATGATACTATATACCATAAGTGTTCATTTAATGAATGTCAAAGTCATTATATTGAAATGCTTGCAGGAACTATGATATGCGTACGCGGAAAAGTGTTACAATGGCAGGAGTGATATCTACATTACCAGCGCATAGAGGGTTCGTTTTAGAGTCAAAGTATTGACTGAAACAAACGGCCCCATGGTGGTAAGCGGTGAAAGATGGAGGGCATTCGCTTTGGGAAACCTTAACCGGGATGTTAACATACTGCATTTTGTGGAGGAAGGAGACGACTGCTTCTATGTGACAGGATACAACAAAGATGGAACTGAATTTGGCGGGTACAACATGATCGCCGGTCAGTTTTCAAGGTTCCAGTCTCGTGTTTTTTACTTCTATGATTTGTGCCAGGTATTAGTTATTGACAATTAATAATCTTACGTCAAATGTGTGATTTCATAAGTCAAAGAATGTTTAATTTTTATGTAGTTCTAAGGTTAGTATTAAAAATTATTTGCAGACACTACCTGTTGCATTCGTGGATGGGTTAGGTTATGCACACCAAATAAGAATAAAGGGAGACGGGTTAAAGTTTGACGTGAAGGTGAATACTGTTCAAGCGGGAGGAGCCAACGGGGAGGATGTGTATGAATTAGACATGATAGACTGGAACAACATTGAAGAGCAAATGGGTTTACAAGCTGGAATGATTCTAATTTTCACAAGGAAACGCGCTACAAAGTTATTGGTAACTGGCTTCAGCATTGATGGTAGTCTAAGTACAGACGGTCATTTTCTTGGTGCCACCAATTTGTGCATGATTCAGCCTGGTTTGTTAGATACCGAAAGAGGTAAAAAGTACTAATGTAGTTTCATACTTCAAATTATCATTGTCAGTGTTTGATTACAATTATAAACAATTCTTTGTAGATGACAAGCGAATGAAACATATTTGCCAATGGCCTTTACATCGAGACCACTTTGGTGAAAGTCGTTCATTCTATAAAAGATTTTCAGCAATTCAAGCGCATCATAAACTTGTACGTATATATGCATTCATAAATATTGTTTACATTTGTTTAGCAAATTTATATATATACTTACTACAAACAATTGCAGGAAATCCCGGCAGAATTCCTCTTTAACCATCCTATGCACACATATCGTAAGGTGCTTATGAAACATCGTGATGTTGAATGTTACATGACTATGACGATGGAGTTCCACGATGAGGATCCTGAGAGGACCTATCCTGTGTATGTCTTTGGAAGGTGGATGAATTTTTTCCGACAATGCTCTTTCGCGAATGACAAAATGATAAGGTTCAAGTTTATGCATATGAACGAAGATGTCAACGCTGGTTATGCTCAAGAGTCTATGTACCCGGTATTTCATCTTTGTTAAGTTGCTGCCAAGATTCAAAGTTATGCATCATTGGAACTAGTTCAGTTGGTCTCTTTTTTATTATTCAAGACTCAGGTCCATTTATTGTTCTTGATACAATGTTTTAGGATTTGGTATTTGTCTATTTCTTGGTTCGGTTGTAAGCACAATATTAAGCAATTTTCTTTCTTTGGGTCTCATCCTCCTGAATGGTCTTGTTGAGGAAGTGTGATGCCATTTCTTTTGTATTTGGTACTTTAGCAGGAACTACTACTATTATTAATCAAATATTCTGTTTTTATGCAATCTGGTTAAAGTATATGTAGCTTACATATGGTGTACTTATTTGTTTGATATGCATTAGCTTATAAGACCTGTACGGTGTACATAATTTACAAGAGGTTATCTCAAAACAAGCTAAAATGTTTGGTTAATAGGTTGATGCTGTTGAGAGCAGTAAAAATCTGTTTGGAGCAAAATTACCAAAAATTCGACTTAAGAGTCAAACGGGTAATAAGTTGATTCTCTTTTCTATTTTATGTTTTTTGAAACTTATAAGCAGCTTTCCCTCCAATATTTTCGCCAATTTTTTTGAAAATTCGTAAAAAAAAACTTTCCTAATTGAATGTATTCCTCCCAAACTTTGCATCAATCCCATTCCAAATTAATCAAAAAAATTTAAAACTCCTCCTGCCACAACTCCCTATCAAATCACCACAAAATCCCAAGATCACCACCACAACTCTCCCGTGATCACCACCACTCCCGTCACCACTGGTAAGTATTGTTATGTTTCTTTTGTACACATCATTCTAACAAAATATATAAGTCACCCTGTTAAGCCTATTAGGTAATTGATCATTTGTTTTTGTGATAACCTCTTGTAAATTATGTCACTTTCTTCGTAAATGTAGATAGTTAACTGAGACATCTTCCATGGAACAAGAATTTAGCTATCTAATTGGTTATTCCTCCTTGACCCAAACACCCCTTTAGGAACTGTTTCATTAGACTTGATTGAATTATTAGCATAATTCAATACCACATTCCATATTTTAGTTATCCTCATTACTCGGAATGTCTTTTAAACTTTTAAGATCATCAATTGCAGTTTGATGCCGTCTTCTATAATATTCAATAACTTGGACTGTCTTTTTTACTTGCCTAGGGACTACATTTATAAACATGGACAAGTCTTGGATGTTAACTAAAAGGACCAGCAAATCATATGTTGATGGAGTACAGGCATTTATTGATTATGCAGTAGACAACTTGCATAAGATGGGGAACATCGACCCACAAGTTAATAAACTACATCTTGTACTGCCATGTCCGTGTACAAATTGTTTAAACCACATACCGCATACAGTGGAGGAAGTGGAGTTCCATTTATTCAGCAATGGGATTGATCTAAGCTACCTAAAGTGGACCAAACATGGAGAGAATGATAAGCCATCAATAAGTGCCCCAAAACCTGTTAACGCTACAACGGAGTTTGTTGACGACACGGATTTTGCTTCAGATATTCCAACATATGGCCCAGCAACGGTAGATATGGTTAATGCTACAAAGGATAATTTTGAATCTGAGGATGACCTTGTCAAGTTTCAAGAACTATTATTAGATGCAGAGAAGCCTCTTTACGAAGGATGTCCCGACTTCACAAAGATGTCCGCAATAGTTAAACTACTCAACTTGAATGGTAAGTACGAATGTTCTGATAAGTTCTTTACTGAATTACTAGGATTGTTAAAAAAGATGCTACCTGCTGGTAATGAAATGGTAGAAAAAACATATCAAGCCAAAAAAGTTATGAAGTTGATGGGTTCAGGATACCAAAAGATACATGTATGCATCAACAACTGCATGCTTTACTGGAAGGAGAGTGACAAGGATTTGACTGCGTGTCGAACCTGTGGGATATCAAGATGGAAGGTGGATAATAAGACACATAAAGTGTACGAAAACATTCCAGCAAAGGTAATGTGGTACTTTCCCATTATACCAAGACTGAAACGACTATTTAAGATAGAAAGTATTTCAGAAAATTTAAGATGGCACGCGACACGGAGGATAACCGATGGTGTGTTACGTCACCCCGCAGATTCACAGGCATGGCGTACCATAGATGAAAAATTCCCCGAAATTGCTGAAGATCCAAGAAATTTACGGCTAGGAATATCAGCTGATGGTGTTGACGTCAACACGGGAAATAGGCATCACAGTGTATGGCCAGTTTTAACTGTCATATACAACCTTCCTCCATGGTTTTGTATGAAAAGAAAGTTTATCAATCTTTCGGTATTAATATCGGGATACCCGGGAAATGATATCGATGTTTTTTTAGAACCGTTGGTTGATGATCTGCAAACCTTATTCGATAAAGGGGTTGATACATATGATGCATAAACAAAAGATAACTTTAAGCTACGTGCCATTGTGTTATGGACAATAAATGATTACCCCGCACTTGGTACACTATGTGGCTGCCCGTACAGTGGATTCAAAGGTTGTGTGGTATGTGGGAAAGATACAAAATGTGTTCGACTTTCTGCGTCATCCAAACAAAGTTATGTTGGTAGACAGACGATATCTACCATATGACCATCCTTTCAGAAGGCAAAGGAAGGCATTTAATGGACAACCAGAATTTCTCCCGGCTCCAATTCCAATGACCGGGGAACAAATATACAACGAGGTACAACATATTGAAAATAAGTGGGGAAAAGGAAAACGAACAAACAATAATGCATCAGAAAACAAAAAAGATACGAAAGGCGGAGGTGGGAAGATTAAAAAGAAGAAAAGAAACACAACAGAAGAAGAGGGGAGTTCAAGCCAAGTAAACGGACAAAACGATGCGTATTGGAANGTACAACATATTGAAAATAAGTGGGGAAAAGGAAAACGAACAAACAATAATGCATCAGAAAACAAAAAAGATACGAAAGGCGGAGGTGGGAAGATTAAAAAGAAGAAAAGAAACACAACAGAAGAAGAGGGGAGTTCAAGCCAAGTAAACGGACAAAACGATGCGTATTGGAAGAAATTCAACATTTGGTACCGAAAACTTCGGTATTGGAGGCATAATTTTGTTCCTCATTGTATTGATTTTATTCATGTAGAAAAGAATGTCGCTGAGAGCCTCGTTGGAACTTTGCTACATGTTCCAGGAAAGACGAAAGATGGACTTAATGCTTGATTGGATCTGGCTGCGTTGGAGGTAAAACAAGAGTTGTTTGCTATGCAAGAGCAAGACAGTACAACACTACCTCCAGCAGGTTACACATTAACTAATGCTGAAAAAGACATTTTTTTGTGAAACGTTACAGAACATCAGGGTACCACAAGGCTATTGTTCAAATTTCTCTAGTTTGGTCAGCCTAAAGGATAGGAAGCTCATTGGCCTAAAATCGCACGACTATCACATGCTAATGCAAGACTTCCTACCCATTGCAATACGTTCAATCATGCACCCACCCACACGATATGCCATTATCAGGTTTTGCTTTTTCTTTAAATCGATATGTAGGAAAGAAATAATATCGCAAGAACTAGATAATATGCAAGCAGAACTGGTAGTGACACTTTGCCTACTCGAGAAGTTCTTTCCTCCATCGTTTTTAGATATTATGATACACTTGACTGTGCACCTAACTAGAGAGGTAAAATTATGTGGTCCCATATGCTTTCGGTGGATGTATCCATTCGAAAGATGTATGAAGGTTATTAAAGGACATGTGCAAAACAGGAATAGACCAGAGGGATGCATTGCTGAGGAGACTATTGCGGAAGAAACAATAGAGTTTTTTAATGAATATCATAAATCCATGAAAACTATTGGTATCCCACATGATAAACATGAAACTGATGATAATGAGGAAGGAAAGCCATTGTCGGCCGGCAAATCAAGTGAATTTTCTGCGGAACTCTTTCAGAAAGCACATTTGTATGTATTACAGAATACAGATGAAATTGTACCATATATCGAGTAAGTGTTACTTAACACATGTCTATTTCTTTACTTAAAATGATCTATGAAATATAATAATCAAACACATTGTTTCAGGCGACACAAGCAAGTCTTGAAAACAGAAAACCCGGGTATGCGACTAGCATTACTGGAGAATGAGCACAATAAATCTTTTGCTAAGTGGTTACGCAAAGAGGTAATTAATCTTATGTTATTTATTTATTTTTTATGTTTGGGAATGCAATTAGGATGCCATACTAAACCCTTCCAACATATATACCTGAATGCCATTGGTACATCAAAACTGTCAATTGGATTATTAGCACTGGAATGCAGACATCAATTCATCATTCTGCAGAATAGCAATCCAAAGAAGCCACATTCTTGAATTTTCTAATAAAATAAAGCCCATAATTTGCAATGCTCCTTCCCAAAGCATAAGATAAGAGTTTTTACCAATAGTGCAGGAAACTACTTTATGGTAGCATGTACAATATACAAAAGGAAATCAACTATTTTGTTACCCCACCAGGATACACAAAATAGCTAATAACCTAAAGTATAGTAATGCTCCAAGATAGTAGCCATCTGCAATATAATAATTCATATCCCAAACACCCCTTAAACCAGCTTATTGATCATTAAGACTTCTTATTTTAGCTCAATTTAGCCCCACTGATTGTATGTTTTTGCACTAGACCTCCCAATCTGTAGCAACTTTTTGAACTTAGGCAGAATTCAAAACATTAATCCCAGATAATCTAAACTGAACAGATTCAGTTATATTGGTAGCCAAGTATTGTACATATCTTCTTTCACTAGTAAACAACCTTTTGTTTATTTCTTGCCATATGAAATATACCATAGAACCAAATCTAAGCCTGTCAACACATTTTTTATAGAGTTAGATGTCCTAGTAGCCATTTGCTCAACATTATCATTCCAATTATACTTTAAATCTTGAATATAGCTTTTTCCTCTGATCACTTCCCAAACACTAGCAACAAATGAGCACTGAACACAATTGCTTATTTACAATTGTTTTTTTGTTGATCCTTCTAATTGAAGCTAATATATACTTGTAATGAAATTTAGGTTGAGATAGAGTTGCAAATCGACAAAGAAAGTGTATCAGAAACTGTAAGGTGGATATCATATGGACCACGCGCCAGCTTAGTGAAATACGATGCATATAACATCAATGGGTATACATTTCGTATGAAATGTTATGAAGGCAAAGTTTACCAGAACAGTGGGGTTAGTGTTGAGGCATTAGATCTGCACATATCTAAAGAAGTTGCAACCACAAGGCAAGCATTTTATTATGGGGTTTTGCAAGAGATATGGGAACTAGATTACCGTTACAAGAATATTCCTCTTTTCAAATGTGATTGGGTTAATCACAGAGGTGGTGTGAAACGCGATCCTCTTTTTGGGTATACATTGGTTGACCTGAATAATTCTAGGCCACAAGGTTGATCCGTTCATATTAGCCTCACAAGCACGACAAGTGTTTTATGTGCAAGACCAGGTTGATAAAAAATTGTCTATTATGTTTAAGACACCTCCCAAGAATTACAGAGATAAGTATGACGAAGTCGATGAGGAATTTAGTACCGTCATTCACCAACACAACGATAACATATTGCCACGTGTGGATCGATGTGACTTGGGTAATGAATCACGAACTGACTACTATCGAACCGACTGTGGAGGTGTTGTTATACGAAAATCCAAGTGAACCATGTTATGTATAGGAGCTTGGGAATTGTCCCATGTTTTTTGATGTTTGTATTATGTTAGGGATGTATGTAACATTGCCTTTATGGCTCACTTTCTTAATAAATTTACCTTAAAGATAACAAAAAATGTTTGACCTGTTATTTACGCATATTTTGTGTGATTATTGTTCATCCAATTGCCACATGAATTTTATGTTAGTGAGACCTTTTGTAATATTTAGTCACACAAAGCATGTTTCTTATGGGGTGTGTTTAGTCACATACAAGTAAGCATAAAATGACCAAAGGTGTGAATAAGTGTGACCATATGATGTTTAAAGTGAAGGAATAGGTATCTTGTGTGACTATTGATCATCCAATGGCCACATGAATTTTGTTTTTGTGTGGCCTTTGGTAACATTTAGTCACACAAATCATGTTTTTGGGGGTGTAGTTAGTTACATACAACTAAGCATAAAGTGACCAAAAGTGTGAATAAGTGTGACCATATGATGTTTAAAGTGAAGGAATGTGTATCTTGTGTGACTATTGATCATCCAATGGCCACATGAATTTTGTTTTTGTGTGGCCTTTGGTAACATTTAGTCACACAAAGCATGTTTTTGGGGGTGTTGTTAGTCACATACAACCTAGCATAAAGTGACCAAAAGTGTGAATAAGTGTGACCATATGATGTTCAAAGTGAAGGAATGTGTATTTTGTGTGACTATTGATCATCCAATGGCCACATGAATTGTGTTTTTGTGTGGCCTTTGTTAACATTTAGTCACACAAACCATGATTTTCTGGGTGTTGTTAGTCACATACAACATATAATAAAGTGACCAAAAGTGTGAATAAGTGTGACCATATGATGTTCAAAGTGAAGGAATGTGTGATTTGTGTGACTATTGATCATCCAATGGCCACATGAATTGTGTTTTTGTGTGGCCTTTGTTAACATTTAGTCACACAAACCATGATTTTCTGGGTGTTGTTAGTCACATACAACATATAATAAAGTGACCAAAAGTGTGAATAAGTGTGACCATATGATGTTCAAAGTGAAGGAATGTGTGATTTGTGTGACTATTGATCATCCAATGGCCACATGAATTGTGGTTTTGTGTGGCCTTTGCTAACATTTAGTCACACAAAGCATGTTTTTGGGGGTGTTGTTAGTCACATACAACCTAGCAAAAAGTGACCAAAAGTTTGAATAAGTGTGACCATATGATGTTCAAAGTGAAGGAATGTGTGATTTGTGTGACTATTGATCATCCAATGGCCACATGAATTGTGGTTTTGTGTGGCCTTTGCTAACATTTAGTCACACAAAGCATGTTTTTGGGGGTGTTGTTAGTCACATACAACCTAGCAAAAAGTGACCAAAAGTTTGAATAAGTGTGACCATATGATGTTCAAAGTGAAGGAATGTGTGATTTGTGTGACTATTGATCATCCAATGGCCACATGAATTGTGGTTTTGTGTGGCCTTTGCTAACATTTAGTCACACAAAGCATGTTTTTGGGGGTGTTGTTAGTCACATACAACCTAGCAAAAAGTGACCAAAAGTTTGAATAAGTGTGACCATATGATGTTCAAAGTGAAGGAATGTGTGATTTGTGTGACTATTGATCATCCAATGGCCACATGAATTGTGGTTTTGTGTGGCCTTTGCTAACATTTAGTCACACAAAGCATGTTTTTGGGGGTGTTGTTAGTCACATACAACCTAGCAAAAAGTGACCAAAAGTTTGAATAAGTGTGACCATATGATGTTCAAAGTGAAGGAATGTGTGATTTGTGTGACTATTGATCATCCAATGGCCACATGAATTGTGGTTTTGTGTGGCCTTTGCTAACATTTAGTCACACAAAGCATGTTTTTGGGGGTGTTGTTAGTCACATACAACCTAGCAAAAAGTGACCAAAAGTTTGAATAAGTGTGACCATATGATGTTCAAAGTGAAGGAATGTGTGATTTGTGTGACTATTGATCATCCAATGGCCACATGAATTGTGGTTTTGTGTGGCCTTTGCTAACATTTAGTCACACAAAGCATGTTTTTGGGGGTGTTGTTAGTCACATACAACCTAGCAAAAAGTGACCAAAAGTTTGAATAAGTGTGACCATATGATGTTTAAAGTGAAAGAATGTGTATTTTGTGTGACTATTGATCATCCAATGGCCACATGAATTTTGTTTTTGTGTGGCTTTTATGTTTTTTTTGGTAATTAGTCACATACAATTACAAATAAAGTGACCAAAATGGTTAATAAGTGTGACCATATGGTGTATTTTTAAAATGAAGAAATGTGTATTAAGTTACGTGACCATATGTACTTGATTTTGGCTACACTTAAATATTGTGTGACAAAGCGTTTAGTGTGACCATATATGACATTTGGTCATACTATTTGAAGTAAACGTGACTATGTAAATAAGCTTTTGGCAAGCTAACACAAACTAAACTTTAATGACACATATTAACTTACGTGACCATATGTATTGGATTTTGGCTACACTTAACCAATGTGTGACAAAACATTTAGTGTGACCATATATGGCATTTGGTCACACTGTTCAAGTGTGTGACATATATTTGTCACTCTTTATATGTATATTGTGACTAATGTTTCAACCTTACTTACGTGACCATATGTATTTGTCACGCGATCCAATTTGATATGTTGCTAAACAATTAGCAAAACATATAAGTCATCCTTAAATAATGTGTAACAAACTTGATTGTATGATTTAGACACATAAAAAATTACGTCATGTGACTAATAGAGTCCTAATGGTCACATACAAAATTCAGGTGTGGCTAAATGATCCGAAACGCAACTACCAGATACCTTTGGCCACAAAATGATCGATTGTGTGGCAATAGAGTCCTAATGGTCACACATTCAAAATGTTCATGTGTGGCTAATTAGTAAATGTTGTCAATTCTCGTGCCTTCAGCCACACAAATATGTCAATGTGTGGCCGTTCCATTTCGCCCATGTGTGACCAAATCCTAGTTTTGTACTAGTGCAATAAGATTTAGGATACCAGACTTATGAAGTAAAGACAAAACACGAGCACGAAAGCCTTCATACAACGGGGAAAACAATCATGTACACACAACAACACCTTTTTGTTTTGGTAATTAGTCACATACAATTACAAATAAAGTGACCAAAATGGTTAATAAGTGTGACCATATGGTGTATTTTTAAAATGAAGAAATGTGTATTAAGTTACGTGACCATATGTACTTGATTTTGGCTACACTTAAATATTGTGTGACAAAGCGTTTAGTGTGACCATATATGACATTTGGTCATACTATTTGAAGTAAACGTGACTATGTAAATAAGCTTTTGGCAAGCTAACACAAACTAAACTTTAAAGACACATATTAACTTACGTGACCATATGTATTGGATTTTGGCTACACTTAACCAATGTGTGACAAAACATTTAGTGTGACTATATATGGCATTTGGTCACACTGTTCAAGTGTGTGACATATATTTGTCACTCTTTATATGTATATTGTGACTAATGTTTCAACCTTACTTACGTGACCATATGAATTTGTCACGCGATCCAATTTGATATGTGGCTAAACAATTAGCAAAACATATAAGTCATCCTTAAATAATGTGTAACAAACTTGATTGTAGGATTTAGACACATAAAAAATTACGTCATGTGACTAATAGAGTCCTAATGGTCACATACAAAATTCAGGTGTGGCTAAATGATCCGAAACGCAACCACCAGATACCTTTGGCCACAAAATGATCGATTGTGTGGCAATAGAGTCCTAATGGTCACACATTCAAAATGTTCATGTGTGGCTAATTAGTAAATGTTGTCAATTTTCGTGCCTTCAGCCACACAAATATGTCAATGTGTGGCCTTTCCATTTCGCCCATGTGTGACCAAATCCTAGTTTTGTACTAGTGCAATAAGATTTAGGATACCAGACTTATGAAGTAAAGACAAAACACGAGCACGAAAGCCTTCATACAACGGGGAAAACAATCCTGTACACACAACAACACCCACAAAACACAAAATGCAGAAGAGGTTGCCCTCTTCTCGTCTCGTTATCAGAAAATAGAAAGATGTCAGAGACATGGGTGAAAACCCATGTTGTGCTAATGTTTTTGTTTACCGAGTCACTAGCTTGACTCGACCCCGAATTCATTGGTTCATGGGGAAAGTTTGGAGATCCGGGACAACCATGGGTGGTATGTCCCCTCCAAAATAGTGCTTCAACCGATGACCGTTCACTTTGAAATTTGGTCCGTCATCTTGAGACAACTCGACGGTACCATATGGAAAAACTTTGGCAATAGTGAATGGTCCAGTCCAACGGGTTTTGAGTTTACCCTAGAAGATCTTTAATCTTGAGTTGAAAAGAAGGACTTGATCACCAACGTTGAAAACGCGGTTCTTAATCTTTGAGTCATGGATCTTCTTTGTCTTTTCTTTGTAGATCAAAGAGTTCTCATAGGCCTGATCACGCAGTTCATTTAATTCATTCATTTGAACTTTGCGGTGATCACCCGCTGTTTGAAGGTTGAAGTTCGCATGCTTCAAGGCCCAATAGGCTTTGTGCTCAAGCTCGATCGGTAAATGACACGCCTTTCCGTATACAAGCTTGTAAGGCGTACACTCGATGGGTGTTTTGTAAGCTGTACGGAAGGCCCAGAGTGCATCATCCAGTTTATCCGACCAAGAGGCACGGTTTTCACCTACTGTCCTCTCCAGAATTCTTTTTATTCCTCAGTTGGAAACTTCCACTTGCCCACTTGTTTGGGGGTGATACGCGGTGGAATGACGGTGAGTTACACCATACTTTTGCATGACTTTATAAAATTTGTCATTGTAGAAATGCGTACCACGATCACTGATTATAGCACGTAGAGTTCCAAAGCGAGCAAAAAGAGATTTCAAGAATTTCACAACAACTTGGGCATCATTGGTGGGTAATGCTTTCGCTTCAACCCATTTTGACAAGTAGTCAACAGCCACGAGTATGTATTTGTTTCCTCGAGATGATGGGAATGGCCCCATAAAGTCAATGCCCCATATGTCAAAAATTTCACAAACTTTAATTGCATTTTGTGGCATTTCATTTTTTTGTGAATTATTCCCGTGACGTTGACAAGCGTCACAAGCCTTGATTAATTCCTGGGCATCCTTGTAAATTGTGGGCCAATAGAATCCGGAATCAAACACCTTTTTGGCGGTGTAATTGGGACTATGATGTCCCCCAGTAGGTCCAGCATGGCAAGCCTTGAGAATGTCATTGGCTTCCTGACCATAAACACATCGTCGGATGACTTGATCCGCACAGATTTTGAACAAGTACGGGTCGTCCCAGAAATAATGTTTAATATCCTTGAAGAACTTATTCTTCTGTTGGGACGACATCCCTTTTACCACAAAATTACCCGCAAGGTAATTTGAAAAATCGGCAAACCATGTGGTAGTCGAATCTCCCCGAAAAGAAACCGCATTGAGTGTCTCGAGAGGAAATGTTTCATTGATTTCCTTTTTCTTGAACACATCTTGGTGGGGGTTTTCTAGACGAGACAAATGGTCAGCAGCTAGGTTCTCAGCTCCTTTTTTATCACGAATTATGATATCAAATTCTTGCAGGAGGAGAACCCAGCGGAGCAATCTCGGCTTTGCATCTTGTTTTGCAAGGAGGTATTTCAGAGCCGAGTGGTCCGTATACACTACGCATTTGGTCAAGATCAAGTACGGCCGAAACTTTTTAAACGCATACACCACGGCTAATAATTCTTTTTCCGTAGTGGTGTAATGAGTTTGAGCCTCGGTTATTGTTTTACTTGCGTAATGGATAGGCTGAAAATGTTTGGTTTTGTGTTGCCCCAGGACTGCACCGATAGCAAAATCACTTGCATCGCACATAAGCTCGAAAGGCAAGTCCCAATCGGGGGCAACTAGAATGGGTGCTTCAGTAAGCTTTTTCTTTAATGTTTCAAAAGCTTCGATGCACTCAGGTGAGAAGATAAAAGGAGCATCCTTCTCAAGGAGATGGGTCATAGGCCGGGCGATTTTAGAAAAATCTTGTATGAATCTGCGATAGAATCCGGCATGACCCAAAAAACTCCTAATACCTTTGTCGGTGGTGGGGTGAGGTAATTTAGCAATGACATCAACCTTAGCTTTGTCAAACTTAATCCCATTTTTGGAAACCTTATGGCCGAGGACAATGCCCTCTTTGACCATAAAGTGACTCTTTTACCAATTTAGACAAAGATTGGTGTCTTCACATCGATTTAGCATGTTTTCTAAATGGGAGAGACATGTCTAAAAAGAATCCCCAATGACCGAAAAGTCATCCATAAAGACCTGCATTGTTTTCCCAATCATGTCGGAGAATATGGCCATCATGCACCTTTGGAACGTGCCAGGAGCATTACATAAGCCAAAAGGCATACGTTTATAAGCAAAGGTTCCATAAGGGCANCTTTGACCATAAAGTGACTCTTTTCCCAATTTAGACAAAGATTGGTGTCTTCACATCGATTTAGCATGTTTTCTAAATGGGAGAGACATGTCTGAAAAGAATCCCCAATGACCGAAAAGTCATCCATAAAGACCTGCATTGTTTTCCCAATCATGTCGGAGAATATGGCCATCATGCACCTTTGGAACGTGCCAGGAGCATTACATAAGCCAAAAGGCATACGTTTATAAGCAAAGGTTCCATAAGGGCACGTGAAGGTAGTCTTTTCTTGATCCTGCGGATCAATGGAGATCTGAAAGTAACACGAGAAACCATCAAGGAAACACTAGTACTCATTTCCCGCTAATCTATCAAGCATTTGGTCCATGAAGGGTAGAGGAAAATGGTCTTTATGGGTGGCTTCATTTAGCTTGCGATAGTCAATGCAGACACGCCACCCAGTAACCAATCGAGTTGGAATCAACTCATTTTCTTCGTTTGTGACAACAGTTATGCCACCTTTTTTTGGAACACAGTGAATGGGACTAACCCAAGGACTATCTGAGATGGGATAAATCAATCCGGCATCAAGAAGTTTGAGAACCTCTTGTTTGATAACCTCATGAATCTTTGCATTTACCCGTCTCTTATGTTGAACTGCCGGTTTGAAGTCATCCTCCATTAAGATTTTGTGAGTACAAAATTCAGGGTTAATACCCTTGATGTCGGAGAGTTTCCAAGCAATTGCTTGCTTGTGTGACTTCAAGACCTTTATGAGGGCAGTCTTTTCTTCCTCACTCAAATCCTTAGCAATTATGATGGGTAATTTATCATCACCCTCCAGAAATGCGTATTCGAGATGAGGAGGTAACTCCTTGAGTTCGACCTCGGGAAATTCATCAGTTTTCTCAACAGACTTGATTTCCTCATTATGAAGTTCTTTGGGAGGGAGTGGAGGAGAATTGTCTTGGTTCAACAATTTCTCAAGAAGAAGAAGATCTCCCTCCAGATCAATCTCATTGTTATCAATTCCCTCAGGAACTGAATCACTTTTGAGAAAAGCTTCGATCTCTTCCAAAATGAAGTCACTTCCCTCAAACGGAGTGAGAGAAGGGGAAGATTCGGCAATGATAGGTTGAGAAGACGGAGTGGGATCACCACTCGAAGAATTATGAACATAACCAAGAACTTCTTGAGAGTACTCCTCTGAAGCAACATCAATGACATCTATTCGGTTAACCGATTCAGAGTCGTAATTTGAGGAGTACCTCGAAGTTTGGTCAACGTTAAACGTAACAGCTTCATTACCCATACGTAATGTGATTTCTTGCTCAAATACATAAATGAGAGCATGACCCGTTCTTAGGAATCCTCTTCTCAAAAATGAGAGGAACCCGTGGATCAGCATCGAAATCAACAACTACAAAGTCAGCGGGAAAATGGAACTTTCCTACTTTCACGAATACATCCTCAGCAATGCCAAGAGGATGAGAAATTGAACGATCTGCAAGCTCAAGAGTCATGCAAGTAGGAGTGAGTTCAGGAAGAGAAAGTTTCCTCCATACTGAATGAGGCATCAGGTTGATGCTTGCACCAAGATCGGCAAGGGCAAAGCATTCAACCATCCCTGGAAATACACAAGGTAAGAGAAATTTTCTAGGGTCTCCAAGCTTCTCGGGGAGCTTCTTTAACAAAACTGCTGAGCAGTTCTCGTTAAGTGGAGTTATAGCCATTGCAAACAGCTTTTCCTTGTTGCTCAACAAGTGTTTGAGTGTTGATGCAAACTTAGGCATCAGCATAATAGCATCCGCAAAGCTTATGTCAAAGTGTAATTCTTGGAAGATTTGGAAGAATTTATCCATTTGATGACTGGCTTTTTCGCGGAGCTTTTTTTCATTTAAGCGTGATGGGTAAGGAATAGAAGTTTTGGATTTAGGGGTTTCAGCTGGAGTTATTGGTGGTTCAAAGACAACTCCTGGCTTGGTGATGACGTCAAATTTACCCATGATTTAAGTGTTAATTTCCCCCTAAAATGCTCATCTTTTCTATTTGTATGAAGAATATATACTCTTATTTCTTCCTATTTTGGTTTCAGGGTAAAGATGAGTAAAAGAACGAACATACGCGGAAATGGAAGGACTTAGAAGCAAATATGTGGAAATTATGGATTCTGCACTCACTACGGCATAGAGGTTCATCTACCTATGCCGTAAAGGGTCATCAACTTACGTCGTAAGAAAGAATTTATGAAGACTACGGCGTAGCCTGTCATACGGCTACGGCGTAATGATCCACTAAAGGGATCTACGAAGTAAACAACTCTCCAACTACGAAGTAAGCCCCAATTTGAGGTCGGGAGGAACTAACAAGGCCAAGGAAGGAGTTACGGCGTAGCAACCCTAGTAGCTACGCCGTAGGAAGCCTCTTATCAAGACATTACGCCCGTAGCATTTGATCAAGCTACGGCGTAACACTAATTTGCAAAGGTTACGGCGTAGCAATCCAATCAGCTACGCCGTAACAAAGTCGGGCCTATAAATACCAGCCCTAAATCCGAGTTTATTCATTCACTTTTCAACACACAGAAGTTGGGAGAAACTCAGGGAGTAGGAGGAATGAAGTTCTAGCCTCATAGAAGCCATTTCCAAGGGAGGATTCACACACCAATCATAAGTTTATCCATTCCTTTGTTTTGTATTCGATTCATGTTTACTTTTGTATTAACTCAAACTTGTTTTACTGCAATTATGAATATGAGTGGCTAAACACCTCTTGGTGTTAGCCTAGTTATGAAATTGTTATTGTTTTGATTTAGTTTTCTATGCATCTATTATCTATTGTTTGTATACTTTCATGGCGAGGCTTGGGACACTCCAGTTCCCGTAGTGATTAGCATTGGTTGTTCTCTAGAGACTTGTGGAATTAACCCTAGGAAGCAAGTCGCTAGGGATGTGACATGGTGATAGCAATATCACCATACACGTGCGAATTAACCCTAGGACCACCTACCGATGCTAGACACTTAACGGAGTTAGAGGGGTGTAAGATCTGACCATGCCGCATTCGTTAGACTTGTCCATGTTAGTAGAGGCACTTAATGACTCTTGCATTTTCGTACCGATGAACCCAAGGCTTTACAATAGTTTTGGATAGGACAAGGTGTAAGATAGACGTAGGTGATTTAACCCTCTGATCCGAAATAAATTAAATCCCCAGACGATATGATATGATGCACCATTAAGAAAACTAGTCAAAATGATAACAAGAGTAGTAATTAGGTTAACACTACTTCTCTCTTATTGATCTTTCATTTATTTATTTAATTATCTTGTTATTTACTTTTCTTAGTTTTAATTAATCTTTCAACTTAAAACCCCCTTTTAAACGTGACACGAACTTTGATAATTTCCACACACTTAGCTCTTGGGACGACCTCGGCTTTACCAACTAGCTATACCACACACGATCGGATACACTGTCCGTTAGTGCGTAAAGGTAGACCTTCGGTAAACGAGACTAATATAAATATTAAAACCTGGTCAGTAAAACCTGTATCAAGTTTTTGGCGCCGCTGCCGGGGAGCTATTAGGATTTTATTTAAGTTTTTAATTTTTGTTTTATTTTCTTTTCAGTACTCACGGGTGTTTTCAAGTTTCAGGTACTATGGCAGAAATTGACATTGACAACCTTACACTTGAAGAATATTTGGCTCTCACACGAGAAGAGCAAGGGCATGGTTTGGTTAGGCCAGCTATTGGGGATGATGGAAGATGCTCAATTCATCAGGGAACTGCGAAAAGACCCATTTTCAGGAAGCAAGATGGAAGATGCTCATGAACACATTGACAATGTCCTCTACATTGTCAGTTTGTTTATCATTCCGGGGGTATCTCATGATGCGATAATGCTCAGAGTATTCCCGATGACATTAACTGGAGCAGCAAAGAGATGGATCGATAGGTTACCAGCATGGACAGTGAACACTTGGGCTCTTTTGAAGAAGCATTTCATCCAAAGGTATTGCCCTCCTTCAAGGACGGCAAAACAGCTTGAAGACATTCACAACTTCAAGCAAGACAGGGATGAAACATTGTACCAAGCTTGGGATAGGTACAATGATCTTTTGTACAAGTGCCCTACTCATGATCTCAACAAGCAACAAATGGTCAACATTGTTTACAAGGGGATCAACATCTCAACCCGCCAAATGCTAGATTCTCAGGGACCAATCCCTAGTATGACTCCTGCTCAAGCTTTAAAAGCTATTGAAGATATGGCGGTCCACTCTCAAAAGTGGCATGAAGGTGGAAGTAGTAGGAGCATTGTTGGGAACTCGGATGGAATTACCCTAATCACCAACAAACTCGAAAGCTTGGGACGTGACATGAAAAAGCTGAAAGAAAATGTCCATGCTATTCAAGTTGGTTGCGAGGTTTGTGAAGGACCTCATTTTTCTAAAGATTGACCCTTGAACGAGGGCAATGGGAAAACTGGAGAAGTTAAATATGGGGAGAGTAGACCGTTCCAAGGTTACAACAGCAACAGTTATCGTAAGGGGACGTCAGGATATAACCGACCACAATCTGATCTTGAGCGGTCTATCCAAGGATATTTTGATGAGTCGGCTAAGAAGCAATTGGAATGAGAAGAATGGCTTAGAAGCTTTCAGTAAGGAACAACACTTAACCTCAAAAGCCACGAGGAAACTATAAGAGGTCTTGAAACCAAGATACGGGTATTGACTAATCAAGTATCCAAGAAAGCAGGGGGTGAACGAGGAGAGTGCTCTAAAGATCCCGGAGCATGTAAAGCTATATTTTCTAACGATGGTCTACCTCTTTATACTCCTTTCAGGTATTCTGATGAAGAGCTTGAATTTTTTGCTGAGCAAGGAAGGGAGGAATCTGACAATGATGTGGACTTCGAGGAGGAGATGGACCTTTTCTCTTTGAATAGTGATGAAGGAGAAGAAGTAAGACTAAACGCCACGTGCTCCGCACTAATTCAACATCAGTTGCCTCCTAAAGAAAAGGACCCAGGAAGTTTTATTCTCCCTTGTTCTATTGATAACTTGTTTATTAGTAACGCTTTAGCAGATCTAGGAGCAAGTATTAGTATCATGCCGTTTTCTCTGTACAAACGCTTGAATTTGGGAAAAATCAAACCAGTTTGCATGACCATTGAAATGGCTGATAGAACAGTTTGTATCCCCAAAGGTATAGTTGAAAATGTATTGGTAAAAATTGATGAATTCACCTTTCCTGTTGATTTCGTCATACTCGACATGGAAGAAGATAACCACTTACCCATTATTTTAGAACGACCCTTGCTTACCACTGCCCACGCCATAATTGATGTCTTTAATAAATTAATCTCTCTTACTTGTAACGATTGTTGGGTTTTAGGATTCTACTTCTGAGAAACTATCAAAATGTCAATCTGCTGCTGTATACTGAATCTGCTGCTGGATGTTGAATCTGCTGCTAATGTGAAAGTGCTGCTAGAAGGATTGCAAGACTCTGCTGCTCAGAGTTTATTATAGAAACGAGTCTTGTAATTATAGTAAAGATTGTATAAATATTCAATAGGTTTAGAATATCTTTTGTTTGTGTAAGAAGTCATTGTAAACCGTGTAGGGTTCCTTGTCTATAAAAGGAGATCCCTAGGGTTAGAATATGTACGTGTCTGTGAAAAAGTCGAATCACTTCAAGGTGTAAACCCTAGCATTGTTAGAGTGCTCGTATTTAATATATTGAAGTGTTTAAGTGTGAAACTATTGTTCTTGTGTTCATCTTAAGTTAAACAGTATATTTCGCGTATTGTTTAAGTTGGTTATTATTAAGTCAGCTTCTATATAAGATCTATTGCTCAACTGAGATCAACAAGTGGTATCAGAGCTTTTGATCTAGAAGTTGTGATCAAGAAGAACTCAAGTACACTCAAAATCTGTTCTTAACCTCAACTGAAGTCATGGGTGATGACACACATATGGTTACTGCCTCCAAGGTGCCAATGCTCAAGCAAGGTGAATATGAGCTTTGGAAGATGCGCATCAGGCAATATATGCGCATGATTGACTTCAAGATGTGGAATGTTGTTCTGGAAGGTGACAAATTCCCAGTGGTTGTTGATGGGAAGGAGGTACCAATCAAAGGCAAGGAAGATGAAGATCAAAGGAAGCTGGAAATCAAGACTCACAGTATTCTCATGATGGGAATACCTAATGAGTATCAGCTGGATTTTGAAGGCTGTGAAACTGCTAAGACTCTTATGGATGCTGTTGAGACTAGATTTGGTGGCAATGTTGCTACCAGAAAGTCAAGGAAGAATGTCTTAAAGCATCAGTTTGAAAATTTCACTGCTTTAAGTGGAGAGAATCTTGATGGTACCTATAACAGACTTCAAAAGCTTATAAGTCACTTGAAGCTTGTGGGATACACAGTTCCTGAAGAAGATATTAATCTCAAGTTTCTCAGAAGCCTTTGCACCAGAATGGAGCATGCATACTGTTGTGTGGAGAAACAAAGCTGATTTTGAAACAATGAGTTT